>PVKA01008104.1:0-26805 GCA_004027165.1 Ctenomys sociabilis | reverse complement strand
GGGCCAAGAATGGGCCAGTGAACAAGGAATAAAAAGAATTTAAAGCTAAATTTATGTGGTTGTCTGAACTTATACAGATTGAATACTGCTGACCCAAGGAATATTCTGGAATGGGAATAAATCTACTGTCTCTCTCCAGGTTATCAGTTTAACACACACAACCTAAATGAACACCAAGTGTCTTGTGTTGTGGTTATACTAAAAATAAAGATATGACTAAGAAATGGTCTTGAGCACAACTTTGTGAAAATATATGGTTATACTTAAATGAAAACTGTCAGGTTTCAGCACAGCTCACTACTACCCTTTCAGTAATATGTGTTATTGTAGGAGCTAAAGGATGCCCTCATCCTAAACCCAAGACTTGCAGATGCCATCCAAACAGAGGAGATAGAATGTCTGAATTCACACAGTGGTCCCAAACTTGTATCCTTACTTCTTCAGACCCTGTATCCCAAGTTCAGATCCTGAGTCCCTTAGTCTGAGCAGTATATATTTCCTCCTAGTTTCATAAATCAGCATTATTTTCTGCATTTACACAAATAAAAGTGGACAGCAAACCAGTGCCATCCTGTTTACTGCTATTAGATTTATGGCATGTCAAGTTCACATAGCACATAGGATGTCTATGATGGAGGCAAAGCAGAATTCATTTCTCAAGCCCACCAGTGTTCTAAGGGAATCTCCTTCTCCCCCCTCCCCATTGGCGATGGGAAAGTGATTTCACAAAACCCTTATACGAGAAAAAGCCTCTCTGGATCTCCACATTCAACTTTGCTTCTGTCTCTCAGTTGTCCACCTTGAGTCCCCCCAAAATACTAAAATAGCATAAATGCTATTACAAGTATCTGATAGATACCAATTAACCTTTATGCAAGTTTGCTTCTGCTGTGTGTGAGTCCTCACTTTATTCCTGGGGCTAAATTATTAATTCCTTATAAACAACCACCAGCTCTCTGCATGCCATTCAGCTGATGTAGCTACCTCTAATGTAGGTTTTCTCCACCTACTTTTTGTACTTTTCTTTATCTGGGTTTGAGAACCTTGCCCCTGTCTTCCCTTCTTCCCACCAACAAATTAAACTGCTCAGTCGCCCCTAGCTTTTCCTAATAATGGAGGTAGCTTGGACTTGACCCATTAAAGGGGAAAGCCCAGAAAGACTTCCTACAATATCCAGCCAGTCTCATTTTGATAATTGATTGGCAAGACAAGCATTTGGGTTGCAAAGTAACCTTGGTCAGGTTTCTATTTTGCAGCAGACCCCCAAATTAAAAATCACCTCTAGGGGATAATTCTTTTGCAAATAATATGAGCCAGGCTATTTCTGCTGTTGTCAGGCACACTGTCACTCTTGGCTGGTGTCTCATATGTTATTCTGGCTGGGTGAGAAAGGCTATAATAACAGCATTGACAACAAAAATGAGATGAAAAGGGGTGTCA
The DNA here is from genome assembly GCA_004027165.1 of Ctenomys sociabilis. Lineage (NCBI taxonomy): Eukaryota > Metazoa > Chordata > Mammalia > Rodentia > Ctenomyidae > Ctenomys > Ctenomys sociabilis. Next base: position 25,365 of record PVKA01008104.1, on the reverse strand, counting down.
ATTTACAATCATGAAATAAGATGAAAAACATATTCTATTTGTCCAAAAGTTGAAACCCACTTTAGATGGGAGGAAATTATAAAATTGAGTCCCTCGATCTGGGTGTTTTAATCAACAGCAAGGCAGGCAGCATTTGAGGTGCTATGCTCAGCCATGATTAACCCTAAGCAAGGCTAGACTCACCCAGGAAGCAGGGGCCTCAAATTCTTTAAAATGGCAAAGGTGATTGATCTCAGTGAGCTGTGGCCAGAGGCCTTTGCTCTCTGCCTTTGCCTAGATGTCACTTCACCCTTGTCAAATCTTCTTCATTGTTTTAGTCAGATTTCTGTCACTGAAATAAAATAGCTGAGAAAACAACTTACAGAAGGAAAGATTTATTTGGCTACTGGTTTCAGAGGTTTTAGCTCATGGGTGCTTGGTAGAGTTGTCGTGGCAGAGAGCACGTGGTGAAGCAGAGCTGCTCATCTCAGGACAGCTAGGTAGAAGAGGGGTGGGTTGGAGACAAAACATGCTCTCACAGGCCTGCCTCAGTGAGCCACGTCCCCCAACCAGCTCCGAAGTTCCCACCATGCCCACTGGTGCCACCAGCAATGACCAGGCCTTCTACAGGCGAGTCTCGGGAGCTAGTGCAGATCAAAACTATAACCTGCAACCTTGGGTCCCTTCTTCTGGGAAACTTTCCAGATTTTTGGTCCAATTGTCCCCACCGGACCACCCATCTCCCTCCCATCACACGCTGTGCAAAAGTGCAGTCACTCTGCTGCTTATTGACTTGGATTTCTCCAGTGACACTTCAAGCTCTTTGGTTGCACATCTTGCTCTTCCTCTTATCTCTAGAAACCAGCCCAATACCTGGTACATGGTGACACTCTATGGACAATTGCTGAACAAACTGATGTACCACAATATACAAATCTAGATGGGAAGGAACAGGAGCTGAATTAAAAAGAACTAATTATTCATTAATCAATCTACTTAGCTTTGTCCTAAGTACTGAGAGGTGATAGGAGGAAAGGACGGAATCCTCTTCTTCAAGAAACTTAAGACCACTTGTACGTTTATACCTGAGACTGGTAGAAAACAGTCTGAGATGGAATCTTACGGCACAGTAGAATGGTTGGGCTGGAATATTAGGCTGGGAGTTTTAATAATTCACTCCCTGTTATGGTCCCACTACTGAGTCATCCTGTGACTTTTGAGAAATCCTTCTACCTCTGGGGACCTCATTTTTATCCTATGTAGTATCAAAAAGTTGAACCCGCTACTGAGGTAATTTGACTACTCACATGAGAGAAAATAAATTTTTGCTTCAAAATATAAAAACAATAAATTCCATGTGGATTACAGATCATAATGTAAATTAGCAGAACTCCAAAAGAAAGAAAAGCTTTAAAGGTATATCTGTTGGTGACCATTGACAAAGAATTTCCTTAACAAAGTCTGAAAAGCAAACATAAAGGAAACATTTGATGAATGGGGGTCCCCTAATGTGAACACAGACACATTCCCTATGCAAAGTGAAAGGTGAACAAAGCTATCACCTGGATACAGCACTGGGCAGACTTTGCTGTGAAAAACTAAATGGTAGCAGAATATCCAGGAACTTTTACAAAACTATTAGAAAAAGACAACCCAACAGCAAGGTGGTCAAGGGGCATGAAACACAATTCTCAAAACTGAAGGACTGATATTCATGAGAACAAATCTAACCTGATTAATAATGAGGGAAATTTCAATATAAAGTGAAATGTCAGTTCACATCTTAACAGACTGGACAAAAATTAAAGATGTGTTGCTACAAAGACTTTCTCATGATAAGGATCTAAATTTTATGGCTACTTGGATGATAACTGCTAAAGCAAACACCACTGGCTGTAAGTGAAGTCCTAGGAGGGGAGGTTACAAGTGGGACTGAATCAGAGGGCTGGGAAAATAGCAGATGCTTCAGAAGCAAAGCAGCTATGTAGACAGGGACAATGCGGGCCTTCCAGGTCATGATGTGACCAATGCCCCTTGTTTCCTGCCTGCCCCTTATATAAGAGCCCTCTGTGTAGCTGGGCCTATAAGGAGACACACTGTCACCTGTACAGTAATGCTCTAGGGAGGTTAGGGAACTCCATATTAAACTGAAATTCAAACAGGAGAGACTTCTTATGATAGAAACTAGTCCCCACTGAATTGTTGCTATGGCCAAACCCCAATCTAAATCTTGTAACTCCCATGCTGCTCTGAAAGATAGGAATTATTAGCTTTCCTCTTTCACAGATGAAGAAACTGAGGCACCAAGAAGTGTTCCCCAGAACCTCATAGGTGGGCTCATCAACTGGATCCCAGGCTCTGCTACTGAGCTGCTGCACACAACTATTCAGCATCTTGCTGAGACCTTTGGAGCTGCCCCTCCACCAATGCTGTTAATGATGACCCTGATCCCTGCTCCTAAGTCCAGGCCTCGTCATCGTTTCACCCACCTCTCTGCCTTGCAAAATTCTCAGAGCTGTGCCTTCTTACCTTCCCCTCCTCCACTCTCGCCCTCTACTGAAAGGAAGGAGCTGTGTCAGAAAAATGTGTCAGAGAAAGTGACAAAGCTGACCCCAGGTCAGTGCTCACATGGTCTGACTCCCTAGCCTCATGAAATCTATTCGCCTCCCTTGTACTGAACTGAAAGGTAAGACACAGATCCCCCCCAGTGGAAATTGGGAGCCAGAGTACATTTTCTGGGACCACACCCCACATCACTGAGGTATCTGGATGTAGATTTCCTTGCCCACCTAATCCTGCTCCAGGCTAGCATCCCCATTCCTGCCAGAGCCTCTTCACACAGTTGTTTAGGACCAGGTGACATGTGCTCCCCTGCACTGGTGACAGGTGTCAAGCTGTAACAATGATGGACAGTATGGTATAGACAAAGTGCTGGTTTTCCTCCATCAAAAATGGTAGCTGCAGAAGCAGCAGAGAGAGGATGTCCTCATATGGGTGTGCATGCACACAGACTTGCACACACTTGCTCACACAAATAGACATGCACGCACACTTGAGCTCATGCTCACTCCTCCCATGCTGCAGAGATGGGACCAAGGAGTAAGTCTTAGCTTATGGGGATGAGATGTGACAATGGGTCTCTCCCTTGCCCTCTGCTGCCCCTCTTCCCTCCCTTCCCCTTCTCTTTCCCTGCAAGAAGATGAACAGTAGCAGCAGTTATGACTTCCTTACATCCCGCAGTTTCTAAAACACTGCAGATACATAGTAGTCAAGGACTAAAGATGGATGGTTACTTTTAGACTTTGAAACCATGAGCAGAGTACTGAGATTCTCTGTGCCTCTGCCTTCTCTTCTATACAGCAGGGCTAATTATAGCACCTCCTGAAAGCCATGGCCTTTGGGAAGTGAGGACACCTCCTTGAAAGCACAGACAACACCATCAGTACTGCCCCCACTGGCCTCAGCAGCTACTAGCTAAAGCTTTCCAATTGCCCAGTTCTCTAAATTTACTACCCTGCCTGGAAAGCATCCTTCTGAGCCACCATGATGAACTCCTGTTCAGAATGATGCCACCCTGAGAAGGAGACAATGGTACTCAGAGATATTGCATGTACCACAGTCATGGCCACTGCAGGTCCAAGGTTAAATCTGTGTCTGATATTTGGCATCTCAGCAATGAACTTAATTCTCAGCAGAATCTCCATAGAGATACCTATGGAACAAAGTAAAGACACCTTATCCCTATAGGAAGGGAATAAACCTATAGTTCTCTCAAGATATCCAGTGAGGGCCTTGGAGATAGCTCAATGGCTTAAGCACCCGCCTGGAAAGCACAAGGTCCTCAGTTGAATCCTTGGTACAAAAAGGAAGATAGCTAATGTGAGTGTGGAATATGCAAAGTTAGTGTGGAATGGTCCTCTAAACATCTGCCACCTAGCTAGTTCTGGGAGGAGGAATATATAAGGGTAAGAGATAGGAAACCATGGGAAAAAACATGGCAGAAATTCCAAAATCTGCTACAACACTGGGACTGCATCATCAAGGGCAGACTGCAGTCGTTATGTCATCAGTGGCCTTATTTTTGAAAGCATCCATTCTGGAGACACCATCTTGCTTCTTACATGAAATTTCTCTTTTTCTTTCTTTCTTTTTTTTTTGGTTGTCATATGAACAAAATTTTAGGATATCCAATATAAATGGGCCTTTGAAGGCTCATATTCCTTTCTATATTTAGATAAATTCTAATCAGCATGTAAAATCCACAAAAGTGGGGCAGATGCCCTTGAGTGAGGATAGAGATGGGGAAGGGTTGAGCTCATGCTGCTGGCTCCCTTTGCTTATGGAGTCTCCTGACTTGCCTTGAAGCCTTAGGAAGCACTTTTCAAGACATATCTTAGGGCTGGCCAAATATCTCAGTGGATTAAAGTGCCTTCTTAGGCAGACTCAGGGCCAGGGGTTTGATCCCTGGGCCTCCCATGCCAGCCCCATCTCCCAGGGTGTGCTGAGACCACAAATGAGAATGGGCATGGTGGCACAGGCCTCTAATCCCAGCTCTTGGGAAGTTGTAAATAGGAGAATCACTATGAGTGCAATCTAGTAGTGAGACCCTGTAGACCCTTCCTTAAAATACAAAAGGGGGAAAAAAGGCATATCCTTAGGGTTAGATTCAACTGCAAACAACAAAAAATCCAAACATAATAGCTTATGCAGGATTGTGGAGTTCTTTATCACATAAAACTCAGAAGGGCTGGGGAACAGCAATCTTTCTGCATACCACTTCCAGGCCTTTCCTCAGAGACAGTGGCATTTGACTCCAGGGAGCTAGTAGAGAAAATGATTGAAAAATAAATAAATAAAAGGTTCCAGGAAGGCTCTGGGAACCTCCACTGAAGTCTCATTGTTCATTGGCCATGATTAATCACATGGACAAATATAATTGCATGGGTCACTGGGAAATGTAGTTTGTCTTCTAGATGGTCATGAGCTCAGCTAAAAGCTCTATGACTGTCAGAGTAAGAAATGAGTGGTCACTGCCCTACTAGTTCAATTGCCCACTTTGTTTGCTTTGAGACAGGATCTTACTATGTAGCTCAAACTGGCCTTGAACTCATAGCAATCTTGTAGCCTCAACCTCCTGACTACTGGGATTACAGTAGGTTGGGGGTGGGGGTCTGGCTTGCACTATCACCCCCAGTAATCTTTCATCTTATAAATGGCTAAAACAAGATATCATGGTGATAATAGAATCCCACCCCAAGTTAGACAAAAATCAAAATATTTGTCCTAAAGGGGAGAAATGCATGTCAACCAACACTTACAACATGACATATAGTAAATGATGAAAGCTAAGTATGAATTAGGGTGAGAGCAGTGATACAAAATATCCAAATCTATCTATGGGGACGATAAAGAGGTCACCAAGAAACCAGTGAAAAGGTATTTGCTGAGTGGAAAAGATGTGGACAGCAACCCAGGAAGAGGGAACTGCATGAGCAAAGTCCCAGAGGCAGGGAAAAGTGCCATTTTTGGAAGCTAAAAAGAGATTCAGTATGACCAGAACATAATAGGAAAGGAGGCTCATGCTTAGTTTCATATGTCAACTTAGAAGGTATTTCCAGATAAGATTAACATTTAAATTGGTGAACTTTCAATAAATTAAATTCCCCCCTTCCATGTGGATGGGCCTCATCATCAAAGTCATGAATGGAAGACCAGTTTCCTAAGCGAGAGGGAATTCCCCAACAATTGCCTTCAAACTTTACCTGCATCATTGATTTTCCTAGGTCTCCTGGCTGCCAGCCTGCACTATAAATTTTGAATACTACCAACTTTCATAACAGAATGAGTCCATTCATCACAATAAATCTCAATTAGATAGATAGATAGATAGATAGATAGATAGATAGATAGATAGATAGATGACAGTCAGATGGATATTCTATTGGTTCTGTTTCTTTGGGAGCCCTAAATAATGCAAGGTTGAACTGTATGAGACTGGTGGAAACAAAAATCATGAATAGCCTAGGTGCCATTCAAAGTAATTCTGATTTGTTTTGTAGAAAATTAGGAGTCATCCTGAGTCTCTGAGCATGTGTGTGGGGGTGTCTGACTTGCATGTTCAACCACATTTGAAGGATGTGGTAGAGATGAGGCAGACAACATGCACTGTGGATTACCAGTGTTCTAGGGTGTCTTAGAGGCAACCAGGCCAGTGGCGGGGAGACACAGTAACATAACTTGTGCAAATACTGGAAAGGGAGCAGAAGCAAGAAAGTCTCTGGGTCTTGTGCCTGGACAACTCTATAAGCACAGGGACTGACTCTTTTTTGCCAATGTCTGCATTTCCAGCATTCTCAACAAAGGCAGAGGTGAAGAGTGACTCTCAGCTTTCAGTGAATGCTGCATTCTCACACTTCCCTCTAAACATCCTCTCTTGGCTAAGGAACATATGAAATCCCACTCTTTAGGGCTTAACAACCATAAGCCTTAAGTTCTAGTGTTATGATTTGTGTCTAGTTGTCCCCCAAAGCCTTGTTCAGTTAAGGGGTGGCTTCTAGAGTTTGTGATTACTTCATGATCCAATGCTGGGATTATGAGTGTGAGTGCTACACCCACCCTGGGGCAGGTAGCCTGAGTGCAATAGAGGAAGGGAAAGAGGCTTGCTCTCTGCCACTGGTCCTGCCTTTTGCACTTACTGTCTTGCTATTTTCTTGCACCACAAGCTGCTGCCCTCTGCCATGTGCCACTCTGCCTTGGAGCCAGCCAAGCATAGACTGAAACCTCCACAAATTGTGAGCTAACTAAGTTCTTCCTTCCTTAATTTTAGCTGTTGGGTATTTTGTCCCAGCAACAAGAGAACAGTAACCAAGACACCCAGTAGAAACGAATGTACAAAAGCTAAATTCCTCTCTAAGCCATTCTAAATTATTTAATCCAACTCTTGTGGCTCCTAGGAGAGCAGGAAGGGATGAGGAGTGATGAGACAGGAGGAGAATGTATTTGAGAGGGGAAGAGAGACAAGGAAAGGAGGGTGGGAGTTTCCGAGCCCAACAAAGCACCTTGACAGTATGCTGATAAGCCATTCTTGCAGAGAGAACAGCCAATTGGGGAGGGGGAGCTGAGTACCTCAAAAGCTTTGTGGCCCCCTTGAAGGGAACCTGAGTACTAAGGATGGAAAGATTAAATCCAGTGACTACCCTGGTGCCAGGCTCTTACTGTTGACATTCAGGGAGATTTTTGTACCACGTTTTAAATATATTTCTGCCCAGAAAAGGTGTTTGACAAGCTCTGGAAGACCTAATGGAAAACAGCAGCTAATACTGCCAGTCAGCAAAGCTCGTCAACCCAGGTGCCATCATCCCTCACCTCCTCTTTCATTTTTATAGAAATGGCTCAGAAACAGAGAAGAGAAATTTCAAAAGCCAAACAAAAATCAATACTGTGGGATATAACCCAGCTTAATACAAAAACCAGAGAGGGCTTCTCTGTCTTGTGCCTCAGCAGCACCATCAATCACACTCCTGGGATGGATTTGGGAGGCTACTTTGCTCAGAAGCTGGCAGGACCCATTTTAGTTAAAATGCCTGAGGAGAGTGGGGTTAGGTGGGGTTGAGGCAGGATTGGAGGGAGGATTCAAAGTCCCCCACTCTCTCTGGCCCATCTCTGACCTTGCAGTATCCAGGCTGACAGCAGACAGTGAAGCCAGCAGAAGCCAGCAGTGAGCACAAAGTTAGATTGGCAGGAGAGACAGTGGAGAGTGCCCTTTAGAGTAAGAGGGGCCTGCCCATGTGTTCAGGCTCACATTATGGCCCACATCCAGAGGACCACTTGTCCAAATTCCACAAGTACCAGATTCAAGCATCCAGTTCTAACCAGGCAAAATCCAAGTATTCTGGAGGCAGCCCATCCCTCAGATGGGCACAGTGGGGATGGTCCCGGCTCACTCTTCCCTGTCTGCTTCCCACCTCCTGCTCTGAGAATGCCACAGAGCTGGATCAGGGGCCTCCATAAGGCCTGAGGATAAGAGTCTCTTCCTTCTCAGTCTCCTTTGCTCAGCTCTGTTGCCTCTTCCTCAGTTCTGAATGTGCATCAGGGCCCTCCTTCACCTGCTCTCCAGTCTTTCCTTCCAAACAAACGCTAGCCATTACATATGATTATACATCTGTAGGGAAAAGTGTCCATTTGTCTGTCTTGTCCCAGGACTACGCCCAGCACCAGCCTGGAGGAAAACATGTGACATGAACAGAAGCCTCTGGAATGTGGGGTATTCCTGGCCACCTGCCCCCACGTGGCTCCGCCTAGAATGGCTTCTCTCTGTGGATCGCTGTTTTCAAAACTGCTACCTTCTCCAGGAAAATCCCAAACTCTCCACTCTGCACTACCGTTCCCTCTTTCTTCTCTTCTAGAGTTTAACAAATTCCAGAGATTCTTTAAAGAATCCAAGGGCTGCAGAGGAAATCACAGAATCTCGACATGGGGTGGACCTTAAAAATCATTTCATCTCTGGGGATCTATAAAAATAAATGCCAATACCCAGGACCCACTTGTGAGTGGTTACATCAAATCGCAGTGGTGGGGAGAGGTGAGAGAGTCAGATGTTGGCATTTTGATAACAAAGCACGGGATGGGCCTGTGAATCCCATGTCCCATTCAACCCTTCTAGGAACTCAGCGTGTTGAGCAGGTTCTATCCTGAGTTCTACAGGGCACCACTTACCTAGAATCCAAGACTGAGTGAGGGGAAGGGCTGTGCAGAACACATTTTAGCCAAGGAGATACTGATTTTATCAGGATGATTTGGTAAAGAGTACACAGTGATTAATGTTAGAGCTTTGTTGGGAACCCATACTTCCCAGGTCCTCATTCAGAAGAATCTGCAGTCTTCCACAGATCACTCAAAATGAGCCCCCTGGGGCTAGGGAGATAGCTTGGTGGTCTAAGCACCCACCTGGAAAATGTAAGGACCCAGGTTCAATCCCCAGTACCACATGCTGGGCCACCCCTGGAAGTCGGACCAGCCACGGAAACCAGGTATGGTGGCCCACGCCTGTAATCCCAGCACAGGGAAGGCTGAGATAAGATCACTATGAGTGATCCCAGCTGTGTAGTGAGACTCTGTATCAAATAAATGAAGGATTTTTTTTTAATGAGGAGCCTTCTCGTCCTTCTTAGGAGCAGACTCTTGAGCACCACTCAGGCCTCCTGGATCAGCATCGGGCTTCTGCCAAGATCTGCCAACTAATGAAGGACCCGGCACCAAGAGGGAAGCCACACACATCACACCGCAACCACAGAAGAGATTTCCAGTGGCTGAGTCGTCTTACACAACTTCTACTTTCCGTGGCTCTGCCTTGCACATAGTAGGCAATCAATATGTGCATCCTGATTGATTGATTGATTGAAAATTTTGTGGTGTGCATTAGATGAAGGCCTCCTGAGTGCTGCTGTGTTGGAAGTGACCAACTTCGCAAGTTCCTGTAATCAGCAATTACTGAAACAGGGGACTCCCTCCCCACCACACCGGAGGTAGCCTTCACGCTGCAGAGGCAGTGACGCTGCTAATGAGGGAAGGTCTCACTGAGCGCACCCCGTGTCGGGATGAGCTCATCCGCACCCTGGCCCTCTGGTAAATAATATCCAATTACTTTACCACCCTCACTGGGATGATGGCCTTGGGTGATGCCCTCTCTTTTGTCTCAGGAAAAAAAATAGTAAATAAAAATAAAATGAAGAGAGAGCATGCAGATTCTTCATGTTTAGGATGTCCTCTGATTCAAGTTACTGATTCAGGTGAACCCACTGGCTGAGAGCCAAAGTAAATCAGAGATCCCCTTGCCTTCTGAGCTTTCCTCTCCCCTCCTGCTGGCTCTATTTCTGGATTGGGCATTGACTGAGTTTACAGCACTCTGTGATCAGTGGCCAGATGGTCACTCAATAATCTTCATGTGTATCACTTAATAAGGTGCTTCCCTTCTTGTTTATCCCTTCTGCAGCCCTCAGTGGCTCAGCACTATACTTTGACTTCGAAGTGTGTGCTCACTCAGGCAGTTGAACCTTCACTGTGACATAAACTCCAACCCCACTCAATCGGCTGCCTTGATCTGCAGCAGTAGATAGCTGATCCGGATCACGAGCTTACCAAACTCCACTGCCCCAAACTTCCAGCAGAACACTGAGCAGAAGATTGATGCGCAGGAAGTAGTCTGTGGAAATACAATCTAGCTGTTTCCCTAAGTTAATGATTCTGAGGGGAGCATTATGGGCCCTCACCCCCAAAATGAGCACAAATTTGCAGTCCAAATTTGCATGCTGTATCAAGGGTTCATAGACCTCATAAAAGCCAGTTTCTCAGTATATTGAACATGGAGTATAAATGTCATTCCTTTGAAAGCTCTGAGAATGTACAACTATGTACCTTCCTCCTATACTGATAAAGCACACCCCATGATAATAACACCCCAAGCTCTCCCTGGCCATCCCTCCTCCTACATCCAACTCTATCAGACCTGTCTCTCCAGCCTCATGTTCGCCCTCCTGCTGAGCACAGCCAGCCCAGCTGGGCCCATTTTCTCATCTCACCCAACAGGTGCCACCTATATCCTGCCTCACTGAGTCCTCACTATGCACCTAAGAGGCAGGGGCTATTACTGTCGCTATTTCAAGGATGAGGAAATAGAAAGGTTGAATAACATGGGTATGGCTATACAGGTTGGTGGCAGAGCCAAGATTCAAAACAAGTGGTCTAAGCATTAATCCCATGAAGTTCATGGGATTACTGGCTTAATTATGCCCACCTCAGAGTTGTGTGATAATAAACTGTCTAAAGGTTTAAAGGGGATGAAAGACTTACTATATAGCATTTGCCATGTTGATTTTGGTGGAGCCAATAAGAAAATGTACCTGTATATTTAACAGCTGTCACTCACTATCCAAGCAACCACTGTATCTGCCTCCTTGTCTATGACAGAAAATGTCTATGCCCCCCTTTTTTTACATCCCCAGTAAAGTCACTAAGCAGTGTTCACTAAAGGTTTGTAAATGTATGAGTGGATGGATGGATGGATGGATATATAGATGGGTGATGAATGAAGAATGAATGCAGAATAGGGATTAATCTTATCCTTCTGACTGCTATGAACTCCTGAGGACTAGCTTTTAACAACAGCCAGCTCAGGCCCTCATCTCCAGCTCTGTAGCATGACACACTTCCCTTCTTGTGCTTTAAATGCTAATGGTTTTCAGGGTGCTGCACAGGCACATGCACAAAAGACATAAGCCAAATCACTGCTGAAATTGCCATTGACAGGAGCAAGATGTAGATCATTCAGGTGCTGCTATAAAGCGAGTGTTCCCATAGTTAAAGCTAGAGGCATCTGCAAGAGCTGTTACCTGATTGCAATGAGCCCCTTCAGGTGGAGCCATTATGCCTGTTAGGGTGGTTTATAGCCTGTGGGCCATATGTAATGTTCACCATCAAGCCTGAATTACCCTGGGGGCTGGGTGAAAGCTCCCTCATCTTGTTTGTTTTCTCTCCTTCAGGGGAGACATCCCTCAGGGCCAGCCTGATGCAAAGGTGGATGGTGTGGCTGTCACATAACGTTCCTCTAGTCTACAGCTGGTCCCATCTTGGAATCTCAGACATTTTTACATTGTGTGCATATAGTCAGCCAGAGGGGTTCAAGTGGAGTCAGCCAGAAACGACGTTTCAATGTCCTTAGTCAAAAGGAGCTGGACAAAGGCTATGGGCGATCTTTTTATGTGCCACCAATTCTATAAGATCTTTCTTGACCCCAAACTCCACCCTACACAGAGTTCATCAGATAGCCCTGACCCTTACTGCCCAACTGCACACCAGCAAATGAGCTATACTAATTTTCACATGCTTGATCTACTAAGAGAAAAAATTGTTTACTTTTTATGCTCTTCCAGAACCTATGAGAGACCTTGAGAAAAAAAATTAAATATACATTGAATCAATAAATACATGAAGTATATGGATGTATCCTGCCTAGGATTGATTGCATCCCTGAATTCTGAAAGGTTTTGTACCTGTAATCAGAAAACATTTGGTCAGCTCTTTAAGGGATCCATGAAGAGTGTCAGGGAATCAAACACACTCAAACATCCTACTTCTCAGGTACAGAAAAAGAATAAATTCTGCAAAGCACAAAGTTGTAGAGTAGGCTAAATGTGAGCCTGGCAAACACAGCATCAGCCTGGTGCTCAAGGTCAATGTTATTAGAGCTAAGTCAAGCTGGTGGCTTGTGTCCCTGGTGCTACGTGGAGGGAATAGATGTTCATCTCTGGTCTCCTCACTGAGAACCCTAGTCCAACCTGGAGACACTAATTAGCCAAGCTCAATTTGAGAGTCACTGCACAAAATCTCTAATTAGTACTCTTAAAATTGTCATTGTTGGTATAAAAAATAAGATATGCAAACAGCTACACTCTCTTAATTTACTGATAAGAGACATCTGCTATAACAATGTCTGTAAGTATAATATCATGTATGCACCTTGTACGACACCAAAACAGTATGAAAACAGTTTGCAGTGTACTAATTTATCAAATCTATCTTGTTAAGGTGTCTTAAAACTGTGTCATTGATATTTGTACTTCAATAAAATAATTAATAAATAAATAAGGGAAAAAATTGTCATTGTTGGGCTGAGGAGATAGCTCAGCGGTGTAAGCACCTGCCTGGCAAGTGCAGGGTCCTGGATTCTATCCCCCACACCACATGCTGTGCCAGTCCTGGAACCCCAGACATGCCGAGCTGGCCACCAAAAGCGAGGGTGTAGCACACACCTGTAATCCCAGTGCTAGGGAGGCTGAGGATCACTAATAGAGCTACATGGTGAGACTCTGTACCAAATACATAAACAAATAAAAGATAAAAACTTGTCATTGTCTTCAGGAAAAGGAAATGCGGAGCAACCATCACAAACAGATGAACCTAAGATGTGATGACTAAGTGTAAGACAGTGTCCTTGTTGAGATTTTGGAACAGGAAGAAAATAGTGGGGGTGGATTTAGAAATCTTAAGAAGCCACTAAGATCCGTTAATATTAATGTATCCTGATAATACTAGTGGTTACATTGTTGTGGCAAGCTTACATATCATAATATGTTAATAGATGAATCTAGGTGTGTGACAGACAAGGTCACGCCGTGCTATCTTTCCAACTGACTGCTCTGTAAACGCCAAGCTGTATAAAACTAAAACTTTATTTTTAAAAGTGAGTTATGCACATTGAACAGAGTAGTGATAAGAATTTTTTATTTTTTTTTTTGTATTTTATGGAAAGGTTTACAGGGTGTTCAGGGTCTTACTACTAGATCGGACTAATAGCGATCCAGCCTCCCAAGAGCTGGGAGTACAGGCGCATGCCACCATGCCCAGCCTAATTTTTAAAATTATTTATTGATATGGGTTTTCACTACACAGCTCAGACTTGCAGCTATCCTCCAGTATCAGCTTTCCCAGCAAGGGCATTACAGGCAAGTACCACTATGCCCAATCTTGGGGCCGGACATGGCATGCCCAGGATTCTGGGGCCAGCCAGGCATGTGGAAATAGGGATGGAACTTGGCTCCTTGTGCTTGCCAGGGAGGTGCTTAGACCACCAAGCTATTCCCCAGGCCAGTGATAAGAATTTATCATGGCTCAGGGCTGGCCAAATAGCTCAGCAGATTAAAGTGCCTGCAAGTAAGCACAGGGGTCAGGGGTTTCAATCCCCAGGCCTGCTGTGCTGGCCCCACCCGTGGGATGTGCTGAGACAGCAATTGAGGCTGGGCATGGTGGCATGTTCCTGTAATACCAGCTACAAACAGGAGGATCACTATGAGTCCCATGTAGGAGTAAGATCCTGAACATCCTGTAGACCCTTCCCTAAAATACAAAAAAAGAATTTATCATAGCTCAACAGCAAGAGGCCAAGGCAGCTAGCCTCATCTACTCCCACAGTGGTCTAGAGCCCTGACTGATGCCCAGAGAATGTGCCCTTGTAAGCCTGGACAGGTGTAACCTGGGCAGCCTTGTGCTGCTGACCCTTGGATCAGGGAACCAGTCACCCACGAAGAGTGTTTACCTGGTCTGCAGTGAATGGAAGGTAGATCTAGATGTAGTGTGAGGTCACAGAAGTCTTCCCTTGACCCTGTCATTTTATTTATTTATTTTTATTTATTTTATGTATTTTAGTACAGGGTCTCACTCTGTAGCTTGGACTCATAGTGATCCTCCTGTTTTCAACTTCCCTGGTGATGGGATTACAGGCATGCACCACCATGCCAGGTCTGACCCTATCCTTTTAGACTGTCCTGTCAATCAGAAGGATGGCTATATTTGATGATATATTTGGTATATCAAAAGTTGTATGTAAACAGCTAATCAAATGGCAACTAAAAATGATAAAAAAAAAAAAAAACTTATTTACTGTCCAAGTAAAGGAGAGAAGCCCTGGATAAATAGCAATTTCATGAAGATGGGGAGATCCTTGGATTCAATTGTCTTGAAGAAGATAATACAACTAACAAGGTCATTAATTGTAACCTTGGGCTTCATTAAGCATACACTCTATGTTTTAAGAGACCTTAGTGAGCTTCCTAGGTGAGAGTTACTAAGATGGAGATAATTCCCAAGACTATAGAGATTTAGATGAAGAAATTACATCGGAATTGACATTAGTGGGGAAGAGCTGTGAGGAAGTCTGCAGCTGCATTAAACACTTGCAGAACTACCAAGGAAAAGTCTATTTGGTTCACATTTCCACAGCTTTCAGTCCACAGTTTGAAGTTTCCATCCTTGTGGACCTCTGTTCCTGAGCTACCCTTCCCTGGGCAAATCCTCTCAGGTGGAGTCACTTGCTACAGCTAGACGTGTCGAGTTGGTCTTGCTGCCCTAAGCCTAGAATCTTCCAGGCCAGTTCTTCTCCACTTGGGATTTGCATATGAACCAATGAAATCTTGTTAAAGAGCAGATTCTGACACAGTAGATCTGAGCTAGGTTGAGAGAAGCTAAACTTGTAACAAGTTCCCAAGTGAAATCAAGGCTTCTAAAAGATTAGGACAGTATTTTTCAGTGCACTCAACAAATGGTAGGTATTTGTTACTGCTGTATTATTACCTCCAGTTGCTGCCAAGGTCTACTACAATGTGGATAAAGCTCCTGGAATCAGATCTCATTTGTCTGACCCTAAACATTTCCACTACTTACAGTTCCGTGCTGCAATGCCTTACTTGCGCCCCTCCCTTTCTTGGAGACAAGGTCAATTTTGTTTCTAGTTACTCAGAGTACATGCCCTGTGTGTACACACTGGCCCTGGAGTGCCATCATCCAACCTACTGTGGCCTGTTCTGTCCCAGCTTCTTACCCTCCAGCACCTGTGCCTTGCCAGTGACTTACACAGGCCGTCCTAGGCTCCATAGGGCAGAATTAGGCCCAGTGGAAGCTGAAGGTAAAAGTAACAGTATTTCCATAAAAATACAAGTTCACGTGTAAAAAGAGGCTGCCACTGCAGGTTCCCAGTGGAGGCCAGACTACCTATCAGGGGTCCTTGACTCCTGTCCAGCAGAGGAAAAGGACAAAAACAGATTTACTGAGAACATTTATGATGTGCCATTTAAGCAATTTTCAAATACATTATGACTATAATCACAACACAACACAATGACCTGAAAAACTTACTCAGCTTCTGTAAATGAAACTTTGTGCTCTGTGATCAACAGGTCTTCATATGCTCCCATCCTACCCTTCCAGCCTGTCAAGCACCATGCTACTCTCTGCATCTGAGAGTTTGACTTTTGAAAATTTGTCTTGTGAGATCATGTACTATTTATCTTTCTATTCATGTGTGTGTGTGTGTGTGTGTGTGTGTGTGTGCATGTGTGTGTGCGTGTGTGTGCATTCATGTAAAGAAAATGTAATGATGTATATATGTGTGTCTCTCAGGGCACTTGGCACTTGGCTTGAAAACAATGCTGTAGTAAACATGAAGGAGAAATATCTCCTATACTGATTTCATTTCCTTCAGATATACCCAGGAGTAGGACTGTTGGATTATCTGGTACTTTATTGTAGTTTTTGAGGAACTTCCCTGCCTTTTTCCATAACAGCTATACTAACGTACATTTCTACCAGTGGCACACAGTGTTTCCTTCCACCTATATCCCCACCAACACTTTTGATCTTGTGTCTTTTTGATAATAGCTATTCTAACAGGTGGGAAGTGATAGTTCATTGTTTTAATTTGCATTTCCTTGATTATTTATGATGTTAAATGTTTTGTATACATTTCCTATTTATGTATCTTCCTTGAAAATGCATCTATTCAGATCCTATGCTCATTTTTTTCTAGTACTGGGAATCAAACCCAGTTCCTTTTGAATGCAAGGCAAATGCTTTACATTGAGCTACACCCCTGCCCCTTTATGTATGGCCCATTGCTTACATTTTATTTATGTCATTCTTATTGACTTGTTTGTGTTCCTTGTATTTTAGACACTGATAACCAGCAGATGTATAACTTGTAAGTGCCTTTATACTATTCTGTAAGGCTTCTCTTCACTTTGTTGATTCCTTTCTTTGTGCACAGCTTCATTGCTTGAGGAACCCTCACTTGCCTGATCCAGTTTTGCTTTTGTAGCTTGTGTATATATGGAGCCATATCCAAAACCACAAAAGCTTTTCCCCGTGTTTCCCTAGGAGTTTTGTAATTTTGGATCTTACTGTGAGACATTAGTCCATTTTAGGTGATTTTTGAATATAGTGTGAGATAAAGATCAGTTTACTTCTTTTGCATGTGGATATCCAGTTTTTGAAACACTATTTACTGAAAAGACTTTTTTCTCATGATATATTCTTGAAAACTTCACTGAAAATCAGTTGGCCATAACTGCATGGACTTATTTGGTTTTTTTTTTTCTATTCTGCTCCATTCATCTACATGAGTCTTTTTATGCCAAAACCATGCTGTTCTGATTGCTGTAGCTTTGTAGTAGATTTTAAGATCAGGTACTGATTCTCCAAGTTTTGCTGTTTTTTTTTTTTCTCAAAATTACTTTGATTATCCAGTGCTGACTGTAGTTCTCTATGAATTTTAGGACTTTTACTTCTGTGAAAAACAGTATAAAAATTTCGGTGAGATTGCTTTGAATCTGTATATCACCTCAAGCAAGGTGGACATTCTAAATATGATGAAAGTGGGCATTCTAAGACCAGGAACGAGACAGGAATGACTACTGTCATCACATTCACTCCACATACGCTGCAGGTACAGCCAGAGCAGCTAGGCACCAAAAGAAAGTAAAGATGTCCATAATCTGTCTATTTGCAGATGGCCTGATATTACATATAGAAAGCTCCAAAGATTCCCCAAAACCTATTGAGACTTGGAAATACATTAAGCAAAATTAGAGGATACTTGATCAGCACACAAAAATCAGTAGCATTTCTAAGAATGCTGTTAAGAAGTACCCTTTTCAAAAAAGAAACAGAGAAATGAATCCCAGAGAATTTTTTGACAATAGTGTCAAAAATATGGAAGATACTTATAAATGAATTTAACCAAGGAGCTGAAAAATTTTTAAGTGGAAAGTGTAAGATGTTCATCAAAGAAATTATACAAATAAATGGAAAGATAGTCAATGTTCATGGATTGAAAGGAATATTGTTAGAACGGCAATATTGTTTGAGGTGATCTATATGGCTTTTCCCTTTCCTCTTTTCCTTTTTTCTCTCCTTTCCTTCATCCCAATTGTCCATTCCTTTTGAGAAGTTTATTTCCCTTTTACTATATCTATTATAACTCTCAGAGTTTATTTACTCTTTCAGGTTCTCACACTAGGGAGACAATACACTGTTTACACATGTGGATCTGATTTATTTCACTTATGAGTATGGTCTCTAGTTGCAGCCGTTTACCTATAAAAAGCCTTGTTTATCTTTCTTTATAGCTGAGTAATACTCCATTGTATAAAACATATTACATCTTAGGGCCGGTAAGATAGCTCAGCAAACTAAGTGCCTGCTTTGGCAAGCACAGGGACCATAGTTTGATTCCCAGTCCGGCATGCCATGCCGGCCCCTCCCCCGGGACATGCTGAGCCAGCAAACAAGTCTGAGCATGGTGGTGCACACCTGTAATCCCAGCACTGGGGAGGCTGAAAACAGGAGAATCACTATGAGTCCAAGCTGCATAGTGAGACCCTGTACCAAACACATTAGTGGAACAAAGTTGTATCTTTTTTATCCATTTCTCAGTTGATGGGCATTTTGCTTTTTTCCAAGATTTTGCTACGACAAATTGTGCTACTATAAACGTGAGAACACATACATCTCTGTGGTAAGATGTTTTCAATTCTTCTGGAAAAATAGTCAGAAGGGGAATGGCTGGGTTGAATGAGACTTCTAATCCTATTGTTTTGAGGAATCTCCACACTGATTTCCACAGAGGTTGTACAAGTGTACATTCCCACCAACAGTGGACAAGGGTTTTTTCTTTTCCTACAGCCTCTGCAGAATTTGTTATTAGCTGATTTCTTTATGACAGCCGTTCTTTCTGGGGTAAGATTGAATCTCAGTGTTGTTTTGATTTTCATTCCTTGAATGACCAGTGCAGCTAAACATTTTTCATATAGTTAGTTTCCAA
Source organism: Ctenomys sociabilis (assembly GCA_004027165.1). Taxonomy (NCBI): domain Eukaryota; kingdom Metazoa; phylum Chordata; class Mammalia; order Rodentia; family Ctenomyidae; genus Ctenomys; species Ctenomys sociabilis. The sequence goes on along the minus strand of PVKA01008104.1, from coordinate 6,740 downwards.
TCATATTTCTTTCTCTGAAAACTGTGTATTTATGTCAATTACCCATTTTTGGATTGGGTCTTTGAATTTGCGGGTCCTGATATTTGTTAATTATTTATATATTCTAGATAGAAATCCTTTGTCTGAGTGATATATGGTCTTTGTTATGGTGAAGCGTATTCCTTCTATGCCCAATTTATTCAGAATTTTATGAAGAAGAATGTTAAATTCTCTTTTTCTGCATTTACTACATGATGTCATGATTGTTTGAACTTTCAATCTTAATGTGCTACACTACATATTTTGATTGGAATAGTAATTTGAACCAACTTTATATCCTTGGGATAAATTCCACTTAATCATATTGTTATTAAATTCAGTATGGGTGTATTTTGCTAAGAAATTTTGCATTTATGCTCCCCAGGGATATTGGCCTGTTCTTTTCTTGTGTGTTCTTGTCTGGCTTTGGTGTTAGAGAAATTGTGGTCTCATTAAGTCTGGAAGTGTTTTCTCCTCTTCAAGTCTTGAAAGAGTTTGAGACTAATGAGTATTTGTTATTTAAAGGTTTGGTTAAAATCACCAGGGAAGCCATTAGATCCTGGACATTTCTTTGTTCCAAGTTTTGTTTGTTTTTTTAAATAATTTTATTGAGAAACAAATAGCAATGAGACATTTTCAAAACCAATTAGTAGGACAATTTCAATAATACATTGCATATTGTTGTCTTAGTAGTTATTCACTGTACAAGGTGCACACATGATATCCTGTCAACAAACACTATTAGAGCAACTCTTTCTAGTCTTTGAATTAAGAGAATGTAGCTGCATATCTATCCTAACTATTTTGAATATACAGATACAAAATGATCATCATTTGTGCCCCCTTTATTTGTTTAGCTTTGTCAGAGGAGAGTATTCCATTATTACTTAAATATTGTAAGTGCATGAATTCAGCAGAATATTCCAATATAGTCCAGTAGTCCATAATAGTAATGGGTTTTCCATAAGACTGGCAATGTCCAAAGTTGTTGACTTGAGCCTTTTGCAGCTCAGCATATTAATATGGCTTACTTTTTATACTTCATTTTTATATTTTTCTGCTGGATGATTAAGACCAAGATAAAGCAAGACCTATATAACAGGAAATGTAACTATTGTATCTGACAAGGTCAATCAAATCCCCTCAGAATTTATCCTGAAATGCTGTACTGCACTTTGTAGATCCTCTGTCAGTGTCAGGCATGTGGATGAGTCACAGCCATTGCCTGACCAATTTGCTCTCTGTGTTTTGTTTATTGTTGGTTCAGTTTCCATGTTATTGATCTGTCTAGGTTTTCTATTTCTTTATGATTCTGATAAGTTTTTTAATATTGAAAACAGTATTGGAGAGCTTCAGGGAGGTTTCCTAATTTGAGAAGCATTTTGGTTCAGGTTCCCCTGATACACAGTCAGAGGTAAATATTTTTGGGCAGAATCCCACCTTAGGAGCATGAAGCAACAGCCTCATGGGAAGAGCAGAAAGCTGAACCATAGAACTTGCTTCATAACAGCCTCTGTCAGATACAGAGCTGTGTCCCAACTGTGTCTGTTTTGCCTTTCTACCCGGACACACCCATCATCAGCTCTCCCCAGGAGTGGAGAGAGGGGAAGGGCCCTCTCATCTGGGGATAAGCCCTTAAGGAGCACTCAGCTAAGAGCCACCAGCTAGTAGCACTCCCAGCTGCTGGAAGAGAGTGCTTCGGTACTGATAGGGCAGATGCCTGGCCTGGCCATCTGCTGCAAACCGCTGCTCTGGAAGAAAGAGAGGAAGAAAAGTAGCTGGAAAAGAAATGGGCTAGGTCAGCTAAAAAGAGACATTGAAAGGAAAGTGAAGCACATTAGGCTGTTAGAAATTGAACATCAACTCTTTTATACTCTGCAACAACTTTTACAAAATGTTTTTAATCTTCACATTCAAATTAATATGGTTTTGGCTGCCTGATATGGATCAATAGAGTACTAAATATGGATTTACACACAAATAGCTCTATGGGCCTTTGTAGTCAATAATATGAGTTATTAAAGCTCCCTAAATACATATTTACAGAGATGAAACAAGAACCCTGCCTTTCAGGGGTCCTCCAATGCTTGTTGGACCTCAGCAGTCCAGCAGCAACCCTAGACAGCAGGAGTACAAGAAGTGGAACTTGCGATGGCTGCGAGCCCAAGAAGTCTACAGAGACAAAACCAAGCCATTCTTCGCTGCCCAGCTGAGGAAGGCTTCAGAGTCCCATCTATAGTCCACCGACACAATGTGTGTTCAACCACACCACTGCAGAGATGGAGGAGCTGAGAATTAGAGTAAAAATGTAAAAGGAATTTTGGTACAGAATAGACCAGAGCCCCCAACTCCCATCTCCTTATTTCTTATAGTGTAGTGGAGTCCGAAGGAGCTCTGACTCCTCTATAGGCTGCATATGTAAACTATGACAAACTGCTTTGTTTCTCTGTACTTCAGTTTTCTCTTTTGAAAACTAGAAATAATGGATAGGGCCTATTGATATAGTTCTGTTATGGCTCGTGTCTAGGTGTTCTTCAAAAGCCTCCTGCAGGCATACTTGGGGCTTCTTCAGACGTGGCTGGATCTAGAGTATGCGAAGCTTGGGTTGATTCATGGTGTAATGCCAGGCTCAAGGGCACTAGGGTTAAGGGTGTGAGTGCTACCATCCTGAATAGACTGGATAAGATAAACGGGACAGAAAGGCACTGTTAAGGTCCCTGGTTGATTTGGGTACCTCTTGTCTGCCACGAACTATTGTCCCTCTACCTTGTGCCACCCTATCTTGGAGCTAGTTGATTATGGACTGAAACCTTTACAAAATGCAAGCCAAATAAACCTTTCTTCCTTTAAATTATGAGAATTGCATATTTTGTCTCAGCAATGACAAAACTAAAACAAGTTTTGCTCTTGTTTTTGTTTTTATTTTTTGGCAGAACCAGGGATTGAACTCAGGCCCTTGAACTTGCCAGAGAAGTGTTTATTCCACTGAGCCATTTCCCCAGCCCCTAAAACAAGTTTTAAAGATTCAATAAGATAAGCATTTGAAAGTATTCAGTCCATATCTACCTAAAGCATCTCATAAAGGTAATCATCAGTATTACTATATTGCTTCTTTATAGTGGTATTTGTGTTATTTTCTGAATGTTTCCTTACTCCTAAAAATTATATATGAAAGCCTAATCATATTAGAAGGTGGGTAATTTGGGAGGTTGTGAGGATAGAACCTTTAAAAATAGATGCCTTTATAAAAAGAGACATACAAAAAGTAGAAAAATATATACTCTTTCTCTCTCTCTCTCTCTCTCTCTCCCTCTCTTTCTCTTCACCCCTCTCCCTCTTATCCCCTCTACCCTCTCCCTCTACCCCCTTCCCTCCCCCTCTTCCCCTCACCTTTTGGAAACTTGAAGAAGGAAGCCATCTGAAAAAATCAATCAGCCTTCAACAGACAATGGATCCACCAGTACCTTAATCTTGGAGGTTCCAACTCCCATAAGTGTAAGACAGAAACTTTTTGGCTTGTTTAAGCCACTCGGTCTTTGGTATTCTGTTATAGTACTGTGAACTAATTAAGACAGCTGAAGTTTTTTTATCTGTCACCCCATTTATTATTGAAAGAAGGGATATCTCTTCAATTTCCAAAGACTATCAAGGGAAGGCCCTTTCTCTCTGTTCCACCTCTACCTAGGAGACTAGGACATAATGATTTCTCCTCTAAATAAATAACTCTTCTTGAAGTTTCTCCTCTCAACCTGTCTCAGTGAGGAAGTGTGACTCTACCCTAATCATCCCCCTTGGTTTGAGTGGGACGTAGAAGAGGGACTCATTGTCCTATGTCCACAGAGCAAAGTAAGACTAGAAGTGCTTGGGAGGCATTCACATCTACATTCAGACCCAGTAACCTTACAGAATCCCTTGAGCTGGAAAGTGCTCAGATACTTCCTGCTATCCTGAATCCAAGTGCTCTAGATAGCTTTACTCAAGATCCATATTTTTGAGTGGCTTCCATTTTTTCTTATCAAAATACTAACATTCTGCATTAATTATGTTTTCAACTCACAAGTAAATGGGCTCCTGAAGTTGTGAAGTCCTTCTTAATAAGAAGAAAATTTTCATGGATGGAGAATTAACTAGTGTCCAACTATTTTTAGATTTTCATCTAACAAAAAGAATTAAGAGGAGCTGGGGAGATGGCTCAGTAGAATAAGCTCTTCCCTGGCAAGTGCAAGGCCCTGAGTTCAATCCCCGGTTCCGCAAAAAAAAAAAAAAAAAAAAAAAGAATTAAGATTTTTTTTTTTTAAGTTACTAAAAAGTTTTATAAAACCACAGGATAAGACCTTATCAGATGAAATCAGTGGCCCTGGGATAGTCATGAGCAGCCCAGTGGTTTACTTAGCAGACACAAGTTTGAGGTATTTCAAGCTGAAATGAGAGCAGCAGTCATCTAGAGGAGAGCAGGGAATGGATATTTTACTGCCACCACACTGGCCTGGGTGGTCAGACCCTAGAGGCCCCAAGTCCCAGGACAAGAAGTAGTATAGAAATGTTGAAGGATGGCAGCTGCAGAAGCTGGCAGAGAAAGACAAGCTTTCTCAAAATCCCCTCACAGACTGAGCTCTTCATGCAAGAGACCATGCTACTGCACAGCCACCCTGTAAAATAGTCCTCTCAGAGCATCTTCTTTGGTCCAAGACATAAGCAGGGCATGTGAATCCTGCCCAGAATCTGTCTTGATTAGGTCTCATTCTCGTTACAGCCCAGCCTCACCTGCCTAGCAACAACTAGGCACCCATTTCTCTTTCCAAAAGGTCAATCGATAGGATAAATGTGCTGAGGTGGGCTGGCAGCCAGTCCATCACCTCCCACAGCTCCATGCCCCACCAGGCCTCTAATGGCTTCTCCCCACTCTCAGAGCCACCCTTTCCTTGAGGTGACCAAGCATAGCAGGTCATCACAAATGATAAAGAGTGTCAGATGCAATTAAGGCACCCAGCAACCCCTCCTCATCTTCCAAAGGCTTAAGTCTTGGTTGACATGATCACACATAAAAATAAAATGACAAAAATCTTCCCTTCTCTCTTTTCAATGCCACAAGAGGAGGGAGCCCAGGGTGGTGGCATTTGGGCCACATCTCACTTCCATAGAGTTAGCCCACGCTAGCCAATGTGTCCTGCCCACCACACCCACCAGCAGTTGGGATGCGAGTAGAATATGCTAGCTCCATGATCTTCATCCTTCTCAGTGCTGACTTTCCTGTGTATAGAATCAGGATCACGGATCCTAATGGACCTGTTTTGCTGGAAGGCCACCAACACCAAATCAGGCAATAAAGTGAAGTGTGTATAAACATAGAATGTTTTTGAGGAGGCAAAGGTCAGAAGTCAAGAGACTGAGGTTCTGTTCCAAATGTTAGAGTTAACTGGGAAGATGCCTTACCAACAAGTCACTTGGGCTCTCTGAGTCTCATTTTACTCATATATAAAATCAGATCTCTGGTCCAGACCTTACACAGCCCTTCCAGCTGTAACTGTATGGAAGACACTACATTTAAGGTCATAAACTTCAAGAAAGATTTAAATGTTTCACATTAGTTCAGATGCCACTCTATACACCTACCCCTTGCTGATGCCCACACTGTATGCCATGGGTCTGGCTTTGCCAACCTACACCTATAGGACCAGCTGCTTTCATTTCTAGGTTACTTAAACCAGTACCCAATCTTGTATGCTACCCCTGCCTCACGATCTTTTCATTTTCAGACACTCTGCTTTCTCTTGCATGTTCTGATCTTTCCGTTTACCTGAATCTGTCTTCCCTCTTTGCTCAGTGGACTTCCCTGTCCTGCACATACATGTTTGAAACCCTGGATAACAGAGGTCGAATCTGCTTTGTCTCCTTTACAGCCCTAGCTCATAGCCAGCTCATGACATTTTATGATTATTTGCAGAATGGATAATATCATGCATGCATAAAAGTACAGCCTACATTCAAAGACTTCCAAATTAGAAGTTCTATATGTATCTATTCAAAACAGCTCATAGGAAATATGCGTATTAATAGTTATAAAGGAAAAATGCCAGACAGACTCTGAACACTGCTGCCAACTGATCTCAAGGAAATCACAGAATCATACAGGGCTCATGATTGTCCAAGAGATCTTCTTGCCGTCCCTCTGTGCCTAACACCTGCAATGCTGCCTCTGCCTTCAAGTATCCCCAGTAGGAGCTCAGCACAGGGCTGAGTGAGGAAGTATGGACTTGAACCAATCTTCTGGGCCAGTCTCTGGGGAGGAACAGGAAGCTTCACATGCTTCAATCTGCTTCCCTCTCTCAACAATAAGATTATGAGAGAGTACAAGATAATAAGAATACCTTGATGAGGAGCCGGGCGTGGTGGCGCAGGCCTGTAATCCCAGCACTGGGGAGGCTGAGGCAGGAGGATTGCTGTGAGTTCGAGACCAGCCTGAGCTTCAAAGTGAGCTTAAGGCCAGCCTGAACTGCATAGTGAGACCCTGTCTCAAAAAGACAAAAAAAAAAAAAAAAAAAGAATACCTTGATGATCAGCTATAAGGCATAAAACAGGTGTGCATGCGAACTGGAACTCTGTAAGCACAGGCAAATGTGGAATCCTTTGTGCTGGCAGCATCAAAGATCATTTAAAATGTTTGTTACTATTCACATTACCTTTTTGGTAATAACCCGAAAAGCTATTTTGAAGCAAAATGA
>PVKA01008103.1:58729-74556 GCA_004027165.1 Ctenomys sociabilis | reverse complement strand
AACTTAAAAAAAAAAAAAAAAAGATCAAAGTATAGCAAGGGTATTATGGGAGAGTACTCACACAGGACCCAGGCCAAGAAGTAAGGGAAGAAAACTGCATTTAAACAACGTGAGCTGAAAGGAGAAAGTGCTTTCTTGGAAGACAAAGGAGAGGAAATGGAGAGATAGCTTATGGAACTGAAGTCCTGCCCATAGCAGTGACAGTGACTTGTGAGAAGGAACAAAAGAAAATGGGTCTTTATAGTGAGAGTATCAGAAGAGTAGCTGAAAGAAGTGCTGTGAAACCTGAGTGGAGAGAGAGATCAGGATGAGAGTGGATTCAAGAACTTTCTACCAGACAAGGTCCTGTGTCCAGAAAAGACTGCCATGCAGCTCCAGCAGGCCCAGTCTAACTCTAGTGAGTGCAACTGCAGCATAGTTCAGAAGTATTTCTATCCTAGGATTTTTTTACTCAAGCACAATCATGCAGTTAAAAGTCATAGTGGATGCAGGGCTGCCTTTGATTCAGAATTATTTGAAAACAAAAAAATACAGAAATACTATTTCATAATTCTAATATTCTGATGGAATTGGCCTGGAGTACAGTCTGGTAGTTCATACTTTCTTTTTTTTTATACCTCAGATTAATATAGTGTCAACTTCCTACATGTTCCATGATTCCTATTAGGCACATTGTAGAGCTTGCCTCTGAAGGGCCAAATTCACAAGTCAAATGAATGGTATGCTGGCAATGTTAGGCTCACCTGGAGGATGAGAGGAAGATGGCAAGAAAAAAAAAAAAAAACAGCCACGTAGAATGAGGGGTGACTTACTCCTCTCCCAAGCCACACAATATCTTTCACTTCCAGCAGTGAAAAATTCAAGTACTTGTATATTTCTGCTATACATATTTTTTAAATTTTTTTCAGCCCTGAAGATTGAAGCAAGGGCATTACATATGCTAGGCAGGTATTCCACCACCAAGTTACATTCCCAGCCCTTTTGATTTTTTTTTATTTTGAGACACAGGGTTGCTTAATTGCCCAGGCTGACCTATCAATTGTAATCGTTCTGCCTCAGCCTTCAACTGGCTGGAACTACATATTGTAGCAGCACACAAAGTTTACACATTCATTATTTCTGAAACATTGTTTCTGTGAAAAATTAGAAAATGAGGTATTAGAAACAGAGAATAGAAAAAAACAATAAAATGTCAAAAGTCATTTTTTAAAATGTTGTGATAAGCCAAATTAATTTGGTGGAAAAGGCAATCTAAATATGCAGTTGTACTGAAAATAGCATTTCCTGGGATATATTTAAGAGTATTTCTCACCATGAATTTTTTCCCCAAATTACCATGTTGTATACACTAATTTTCATTTTATGAATTTAAAAGCATGTTGAGATTTCAATTTTTTTTTTTTTTTTTTTTTTTTTTTTTTTTTTTTTTTTTTTTTTTTTTTTTTTTTTTTTTTTTTTTTTGTGGAACCAGGGATTGAACTCAGGCTCTTGCACTTGTCAGGGAAGCACTTTTTCCACTGAGCCATCTCCCCAGCCCTTGAAATTTCAGTTTTGCCAGTAACTTTGCACTTTTTCTCAGCAGCACTTGACTTTCTTATGAGGTAAATTATTGCTACAAGGTGGGTGTTTCTAGTGAGTTGATAACCAGGAAACTAAACTTTTTCAATTTAAGTGCAGAGTATAACTGCTTATTTTAGAAATCTAACAAACCATGACATTTAAATATCCTGCCCTGGGTCTCTTCTCCTTACCTGCCTTGGTTTTCATATGAGCATGGCTGAGGCTGTCATATGTTCTTGCAGGCCATGGTCTAAATCTTATGTACCCAAAACAGGCATTTGTTTACTAAGCAGGATTTTGGGGTTTTTAAACAAAATTTTATTCTTCCCAGAAAACTTCCAACAGGTACAGCAGGAATCTAAGGAGAAAATTTGTTAAAAGTCTTTTCAAAAACATATGCAGACCAAAGTTTGCTATTCTAACTTTTTAAAAAATGGGTTTAGCCTTATTTTAACATCACTAATCTTATCAAAGGGCTTTAAAGGGAGGGCCTTATAGGCTTTGTAATGACCTTAATCGAGTATTAGCCCTAGGCAATTAATTCCCACTCCCACAAACATGTGTTCTTGTCTCTAAAAGTGGAGCACATTGAAAAGGGATTAATAAAAGAAGAAAGAGAAGCGTGTTTAGAACTGCAGGCAGATCAAACAGGCACATAGACCCTGACTGACTACTCAAGTCTGGCTTCAGGTTTCCTGTCTCTGTTACGTTTACAGCAAAGGGAGTTAAGTAATAAATGTTTAAATTCATTGGGCTGGGGGAACAGATTTAAACTTACAAGGTTTTAATTTGCAGGCTTTTGGGGTTTGTTTTGTTTTGTTTTTTGGTTTTGTTTTACTTTTTCTGATCCCCAAAATAGCATATATGGAGCAGAGTTACATTATCAGGTTTGTACTCTGTCCAGGACAAGACTGTCGAAATGTGTTGGTGTGAACAGAAAAATTGAAAGTATTCGGGGGAAATGGCCCTTGCTATATGAATCTACTTATTTTAGACTTAACGTGTACTTCATTCCACGGAATCATTCCTCAATTAGTGGGAATTTCAAAAATTGAAACGTGAAACGCAGATCTTTGCTTATTGTGACTGACCTGCCAAAAATACTTTTTAACTGGCAACTGGGTAGACACAATGACACAGTACAAAAGAGAAAGCTTTTCAAGCCAATGAAATCTGTACCCCTCTATCCCGCCCACTTGAAAGGCAAGGTTTCACTGACCAATCAGAATATTGAGATTTTACTAAACCTTTGCCCTAGGCCCATCCCCTCGGTGAACTAATTTGGAAAAAAAAAAAAAAAAATCCTACCCGCGCTGTGGTTTTCAATGAGGTCCGCATAACTACTATTTAAGAGCTCCAGTTTGATGCTGGGCTTGTAGCTAGAATCATGTCTGGTCGCGGTAAAGGAGGCAAGGGACTTGGCAAGGGCGGCGCCAAGCGCCACCGCAAGGTGCTGCGCGACAACATCCAGGGCATCACCAAGCCCGCCATCCGCCGCCTGGCCCGGCGCGGCGGAGTCAAGCGCATCTCCGGCCTTATCTACGAGGAGACCCGCGGAGTGCTCAAGGTCTTCCTGGAGAACGTGATCCGCGACGCCGTCACCTACACGGAGCACGCCAAGCGCAAGACGGTCACCGCCATGGACGTGGTCTACGCGCTCAAGCGCCAGGGCCGCACGCTCTACGGCTTCGGTGGTTAGGAATATCGTTAAAGAGATCCAAAAAAAAGGCCCTTTTCAGGGCCACCCACAAAATCACATGAAGAGCTGTCTTCTATGGTATAAATAACTTTTGAGCAGTTCTGTGTTGTCCTAAAGCAACCGAGAACTTTTCTTCAAAGTGTACTTCCGGCTTGGCGCTCTGCTAGAATGTTCCTATTGATTGGTTACAGCTAGGAGGCGTCCTGTCCCCAAAGCTCGCCAGCGGCTCAGACAGCACAATCCCCAATGAATTCCAAAAAGCGTTCAAGAGAGAACTTTTTGCAGTGAATAAGATGACTCCCATAGCTGCTATTCTGTAGAGCACCTTCAAAGGAAATTGAACAGCTTTTAATCTGACCTGCTTCAGGCACTCGAAAGCCAAAAGCTCAAAGGGCGCTGTTCCATGTAGAGGATCCCCTAGTGCAAGAAGGAACTGCTGGCTGTTAAGGTCATCTTCATCCTGGATGGGGACACCATGCGGTGCACTGGTCAGACAGGCCTAATTTATGTGGGGCAGTGACTCCATAAGACCCCATACATTTATTGCACCACACTCAGTTCTCATAAGGACAGTGACCATCATACCTAAACAAGGCAAGAGATGAAGGTTATTGTACTAATTGAAACCATTGTGATCATAGTGATTTTCCATGTTAGTACACAATTCAACGTTATAAAAAGTCCTATTTGTACAAGTCTAGAAAGGAAAGAACATTGAGCCACCTAGAGAACATGCTCAGAATGTCGAATAAAGTACAAATGCATGCTTTCAACTTTCCTGAAAGTTGCCCAAAAAAAGTTTGAAATAGAATAACTATAGATTTATTATGTGATTAAGGATTGCATAAAATGCTAAATCACAGATTAAGGAAAAATAAAACTAATTTTATAGTTATTTCAGGTTGCATTCCAGAGTTTGCTGGTAAAATTTTTGCATATTAGAAAAAACTCAGCTCCTAACTACACAACCACAAACATTTCCATGAAGAAGATAGGTTCAGTTTTTCAACCTGGGGAAAGCCTTGCAGTATCACGAAGCCTATATGTTCTTTTTATAAGACATATGATCTACTAAGGGTTACAATCCTATCAGGCCAGTAGGTACATCTGGCAGGACATTGTAGTGCATGCATATAATTCCAGCACTTGGGAGGGTCAGGTGAGAGAATACTTTAAAATTTCGAGGCCAGTCTGGGCTACAAAGTAAGCTCAAGGCTAGCCTGAACTGCATAACAAGATCCTGTCTCAAAAAGACAAAAATAAGTGAATAAATAAATATCTGGATCTATTTCTTTACCAGATTAGTATATACCACTGGTGGCAGCTGGCTGTGTATCACTGAAAGCTCTGAAAGGTCCACCATCACTGTTATGTATATTATTCCAAGATTCCTGTAACTTTACATTGAAAGTTTTGTCACACTCAAAAAATTGTAAAAGTTCAGCTGGAAGCTAATAAAATTTTAAAAAGCTACCTAAAGGATAAATCCTAGAGCACCTTGATTCATATTTACAGATTCCACAGAAGTCAATGAACACCAAGGTACTCTATTAAATGACACTAAAGAATAAACTGGGAATGTAGTAGTACTTTATATATATTTAGTACAGGGTCTACAGGATCTTACTACACAGACTGGACTCAGAGTGATCCTGTTTTCAACCTCCCAAGTGCTGGGATTACAGGCACTTGCCACCATGCCCAGTTGTATATATATACTTTAAAAAACGTCACAATTTTTCTGATACTGAACAACTGGCACTCCCATTGCCAGTGACTTTTCTAGAAAAAGTAATGAATATAAGTGACAATCCCTACCTTGAAATTTCTTGCACGCATTAATACCCTATGGAAAGGGTATCATCCCAGAACTTCAGTATTTTTATATCTGTATGAATTTAGATGTCATTTCACCTCATCGGACCTCAATTTGTTAGGTTAAACATTCTTCCAGGAATTTCTGCAAATTTTCAGTGTTAAAGTCATTTCCAAAGTTATTTAGGTGGCTCTTAAAAGAGCCTTTGGGTTGTTGTGTGAACTGACACAGGGTGCTCACTTCTTAGACGCTGCCTTCCTGGAGTTTGCTTTCTGCAGCGTAGCCCTAGCTAACTTGGCCTTGGCCTTCCCCACTCTGGCCTTGGCAGGGGTCTTCCGCTGCTGTAGGCTCTTCGACTTTTGGGCCTTCTTCCTGCTGCCTGACGCTCCCCTGTGTGCAATCCTTGGCTGCTTGGCCCCCCTCTTGGTCTTGGTGTTTTGGGGGGTCCTGGAGTCCCTGGGCAAGCCCAGCTTCTTGTTCTTGGCAGAAGCAGGCCTTTTAACCTTGTCTTTGGTATCAGGGGCAGCTTTCTTGCTGAGCCTGAAGGACCCAGAGGCGCCAGTCCCTCGGATTTGCACCAGAACTCCCTTGCTCACTAAGTTTTTGAGTGCCTGTTTGATGCGGCTGTTATTCTTCTTCACGTTATACCCGGTAGCAGCCAGGGATTTCTTGAGTGCGGCAAGGGACATTCCTACTTGGTTTTGCGACTCAAACAGAGCCTCGGTGATCAATTTGGACAAGGAGGTGCTCTGTGCCTTCCGGTTCTCACTGGACTCCAAAACACCCTTCTTGCCTCGTCTTTTGGCGGATTGTTTTCCCATAGAGATTGGAGCAGGAGCAGTTGGACCTGCAGGAACTGTTTCGGGCATACCAAACAAAAGGATGAAAATAAACTGACCACTATCAAGCGTAATCTCTGGGGGGGGAGGGCTGCAGGGCTTTATATAGGGTAGGACGCGCTGTGATTGGTGCTTCGCTGGGGCACCGCCCCCAGCACCTCTGAGGCGGAGCATTTGTGTTTGTTTTACCCTCAAAAGTTGAAGCCCACAAAACCTCTTCTTGTAGAATCGTCCAGGTTCCACTGCTGAATGATCCCTGGAACTGCAGATTTCACCTGATTTTTTTCCTTTTTAGTAACAGATAACCCAATGTGCACAAATTATTGAAGAAAGCCCTCAATTTTCAACCAAGTTCAAAGGAAAGAACAAAACTTCCTCTTTTCCTTGTAACTTTAAAAGTAATTCTTAAGCAAAAATTTGTTTCTTCTTTTCTGAGTAGTTTTCCATAAGGGTGGCTTATACATAGTAAAGGGAAAAAATTAGTCATGCCCTAATTTTTACTGAAAACTACTTGTATATATGAGGGAAGTAACACAAATCTTGTAGCTGTCTCATTGCAGACTTTATAGAATGAAAAGTCAGGGTGTTTTAAGCAAGCACAGTCTAATAAAATGTGGACAAGGAATGTGGGTTTCTGGTATTAAAGCCCCGACCCACCTCTTGGCATCCTGTAGAAAATCCTCAAGAATGGGGCAAAGACAAGAATCTTACTCATGACATCTGCTTGGCCAAAAGCAGGTCATTCACATGGCAAGTGTCCTCAACCTAGTTAGGCTTCTCCTTACATTAATTTCACATTCCTCACACAGTTTATCCTCACCCAAGGTAATGAGTCATAGTCCTTATCCCTCACTAAGCACCATGAAGTGTCCTACAGATCTAAGCTCCAAGAAGACTGGGCCGGCAAGAGTGGCAGTACATGTGTTGGAAAAGATGGTATTGGAAATACTGTGAAGAGAACTCAGCTTATCAGTCAAGCAGAACTGTAGGAGGACCAGTTTGTAAAAATCCTCAAACACCTGTGTGAAAGAGATGGGCAAAATTTGCAGGACAGGAGTCATGAGAGGCTTGAAGGATTAATGTTGTTACAGTTTTATTGTATTTGCCTTGGCTTCAGATTTATTACAAAATCATTATTAAGAAAGGCTGAAAGAGGTTGGAGTCTATTGTAATTGTTTTAGAATGGATTTTCCCTGACACAGTATAAGAAAGTGTGTGCACATTTAAAACACTTGTGAAACAAAAGCTAAGGCATACAAATTCACGTGATTGGAACTACAAAAAGACTGATTCTCTTTGTTATTTCCATCTCTCTCTCTCTCTCTCTCTCTCTCTCTCTCTCTCTCTCTCTCTGACACACACACACACACACACACACACACACACACACACCTGAACAAAAATTTGCAAAACTGTTTTAAGCATTTGCATTGATCAATTTTATTTTTTCAGCACATTGGTTTCACATCGTTAGATTGATTTTGTGACCCTCATTTTGGAATACATCAATCACCAGGGAATGTACTAGTCTCTTTCCCATCAGTGAAATAAAATACCTGACACCAGTGACTTACTGAGGGAAAAGTCTATTTTGGCTCACTGAATCAGAGTGTGCTGTTCATCACGGGCTGGTCCAAGGCAGAAACCACATGGTGGAAGGGCACAGCAGAGGAAAGTTGTTCAGCCCTTAGAGTCACCAATCAGAGAAAGAGAGGAGCTTGGTCAAGAATATCCCCTTTATGAGGTTGGGAAGATGGCTCAGTAGAATAAGTGCTTGCCTGGCAAACACAAGGGCCTGAGTTCAATCCCCAGTTCTGAAAAAAAAAAAAAAAGAATATCCCCTTTCAAGTCATGTCCCCAGTAACCCTGTGTCTCGCAACCTGACTCCAACATCTAATAATGCTTTGAGTTGGGAACACATCAGTTGATCACTTCACTGGTAAATTTAGTGCCTCCACAGTCCAGTCCCACCAAAGCTCATGGGACTTTGGGGAAACATTTTTAATATAAACCATAACAGGGAGCTCAGAGGGGTATTTATTTGAGAACCTAAGCATATACATCTGTTGGGATTCTCTGACTCTTGATGCTCATCAAACTTTCGCGTCCTTAACTATCAGTGGTTGTGGATCAGGAAGTTCATCCAGTTGATCTTTTTATCTACAGGCTGGCAGAATACATCATCCTATTGCTGTAAAAGTAACATATAAGTGGTGAATTTAGGAAATATCTAGACTATACTTTATAATCCAGATAAAGAACAATGGTTCATGTTTTGCTTTACAGAGCTAAAATGTAACCATTAAAACAAATCAAAGGTGAATATTCAGAGCCTCGCCTGTGCCAGTTGTTCAGCTAAATCTTCTTCCTGAAGGAAAATGCATGAAAAATTATGATTTGTATGACCTATATATGGCATAGAAGTTGGAGTCAGTGAAATTAGTCAAAAACATAAATACACATAAAATAAATACATATCCATAAAAATTCTTTCTAGTCATGATTAGTTAGCTAAAAGTTATCAGTGTATATTTATAAGCTGACATCTACATTTGTTTCATATATGATATTTATTGATTATATTTACATTATTATGTATTCATATTTTTATGGGCAGTTACATCACATGAGTATAACAACAATAGGAGACAATAAGAGTTATTCTAATTCTCTTCTTTGTATGTTTCTTTTTACAAATTCTACCAAAAAATTATTTTTATACTCAGAAAAGAAAAATCCAATATCTTAGGCAACTGCCTATTCATCTTGATTGTTTTAATGCTTCCAGTGATCTTCCAGTAGCTATCACTTTTCCAGTAGCTCATTTGTGAAATAAAACAGTGTCCAGCAGTAGCAAGTGGTAGAAAAGTAAGTCTACAGGCTATTTGCTCTTCTTGGCAAAAAGAGATCAGCTGATTCACTTCTGTGATTTATCCGATCTTCATCATTGTACTTGACTCTGAAAACAATAAAAATGATAATGATGAATGTTCACTGGGTGTTTTCTCTGGCTGTATAGATACCGATGTATTTGATTATTGCAACAGCTTTGTGAAACACCCCCATTACTCTCCCTCTCTCTCTTTCCTTTCCAGATGAGGAAATTAAGGCATGGAGAGGTTGAGCTTTCCAGGCAGCATGGCTGTTGGGTAGCAAGACACTGCGGTGGTCCCCACACACTGTGCAGTACTTGAGAATATATCTAGGCATAAGAGATAGGTATGGCTTAGTCAGTGGCCTGGGAGTTCCACCTGATGGAAGACTTGAAGGAAAGGAATTTGTCAGGTGGAAAAAAGGAAATAAGACTTCTCATAAGAAGACAGTGACACAGGCCAAGGAGTAGGAGCTGTCTAAAGAAGGAGGTTGATTTGGCCAAGAGCACAACAGAGCTACCTGTGAGGGACTCAGAGAGCACCTCAAGTAATGACAAGCAGGAGAGGTCATGCTTGTAATTCCCACATATGGTAGCCATCAAGAGTTCCCATGTGACACCTTTTTATCGATCACATTTCTGGTCAGCTGGTAGAAGTCACTCCCATGCTCCCCATCTCTGTCTTCCTTTAAAACAAATGAAATATCTGATAAAGAAATGCCTAAGTAAGTGCTGAGTCCATTTCCTGGGCTATTGTAGAGTGTGTCTTCTCCTTCCTCTTGACAAGTCACAAAGACAAATCATATTTTACGCTATCCATGTGTCCAAATCCAGTTCAGAGAATAGATGCAAGATTTGCTTAACAAAGAATTCTCATTTTTAATCCTGTGAGATGACACATTGTTCTAGTGGGGAAATGTGAGCTTCTGTGGCAAGTATTCCTACATTCACCTAATCCAAGGTGAATAATCATGTTATAACCATGACACACTAGACATTTCTAATGCCCAAGGGATTCACATTACTATGGAAAGACAGAGACTTTTTAAGTATATTTTACATTTACTATTTCTTTAAAAATTAATGGAAATTGTCACATTTAGATATTTTTACAAAACCCTGTCTGGAAACAGAATCTGGGGGCAGTTGCAATGAGTAGGGCATCCTCTCTTTTTAGTTGATGAGTTCTCCACAAACTTTTGAACACCTCTACTACTCAGAGGGACTTTTCGTGTTGGAACAGTACATTTTATAAACTTCATGTTGTGTCCAGTACAATGATATCAACACATCCAAGGGCCACACTCTCCTAACCTCTACTGCAAAGGCACCACATTGCAGAAGCATGTTGTGTACACCTACTATGTGCCCTTTCTCACCATACAGCACAGTGATGACAGTAAAAAACCAACAGAAGAAGAGACAACTACTCAAAAAGGTTAAATGGCAGAACTTAAAGGTATTATTTTTCCTCTCTTTCTTTGTTTTTCTTCACAACAAACAGGCTAATATTTTCCTTATTTACTGTTTTGGGTTTGTTTGGTTGTCTTACAGGAGTTCTAGGCCAGAGCAGGGATTTTGTGACCATCCCCTGAGCTATATATAATGGAGATCAATACTTAACACATAGGAAAGTATTTAAAATGTTTCTCACATATATAGATCATTGTTGTTGGGCCAGCCAGATAGCTCAGGGGAGTAAAGCGCCTGCTCAGGCAGAGAGCAGCTGCTGGGGTTCGATCCCTAGTGTGCTGTGCCAGCCCTGCCCCCAGGACGCACTGAGATGTCCACTGAGACTGGGCATGGTGGCGCATGCCTGTAAATCTAGCATTTGGGAGCCTGAACACAGGAAGATCACTATGAGTCCAAACTGTGTAGTGAGACACTGTAGACCCTGTACTAAATACATTTTTAAAAAATTATTGTATTCAGTAGACCCTAGGGATAGTGTGATGATTAAATCAGAACTCAGATAACACAGTAGGAGAAAGTGACAACTAGGTAAGTAATATCACTTAAGTGGGAATTGCATAGCAGTTATGTAGAGCAGCTAGCAGAGGATACTCAGAAACATGTCCTGGACAAAGTTCCACCCAAGCAGATGCCCTAGAGAACGAGCATGAGTTTGTCAGTATAAGGAAGGAAAGAAAAAATTCTACAGAGTATGAGCATATGGATCAGGCTGGCATCTAGGGAAAGCTGGATGTGTGCTTTTCTGACAGGACATAGCAAGATAAAAGAAGGACTAGAAGAGGCCTTGTCATGGGTTGGAGTTTTTGCAAGGGGAACAATATCATACAGGAAGCATTTATAACAGTATTTTATAATGAATCACCTAAGAATCATACCTAAGAAGAAGTGCAGGAAATCTGTCCACACATACAAACACTAAAGACTCCAGCTGAAGGCTGGATCCTAATATCCTTCCTGCATGAGTCCAGATGAAAACCTAGAGCTCTTAACAATGCCTTTTACAAGTCCAACTAGAGGTCCAGAGCCCACAAGATTCATGCAGGTCAGCTTCATGGATCTGTGGTGGAAAAGCCCAAAGATCAGTGGTGGAAGCTAGGAAGGGTCTCATCAGGAGCAGTGGCAGGACTGTCAAAGCATGAATGTATTAGGAGCTTCTTGAGAATCTTGAAGAAAAGATAAAACTCTTTCAAGTCCATTTAGACCATCCACTGCAAGCAGTTCACAAGCTGGCCAGCTAGAGTCCCATTGCTACTGTCATTCCTTTCCAACAGACTGAACGGCAACCTGACTTAGGCTTAGGATTGGCCAGATCAAGTTCAATCTCTGATCCTAAAAGCCTAGAGTCCTGGGTACTCTTCAAATGCTCCCCAAACTCCCATACCCTGTTTTTCTGCAAATCTGGAATGACAGCAGTTTTCTAATGTCCTGAGGAATATACCTAAATAAATAAATAAGTGTGAGAAAAATATGTCATTCCCCTCATTCTATTGGATGAGTACAATATAAACAATTGTCTCTTTTATTTAAATAATGTATAAAATTCCTATTATTTATCATAAACTAACTCTCACCAAAGTCATAAATCATAAGCCACCATGGGTGCTTTTAGTGTGAAGACAGTTATAAATAAATATTATTTGTCAAAATCAGTAAACAGTATTTCCTATGCATTTTAATCTTAACCACCTCCAGAAGTCATGTGCTGGTTCCCTCATGCTCAAGTTACAGATGAGTAGAGACATAAATGACTTGCCTTAGTCTTGAGCCCAGAAGTGATAAGGCAGAAGTCGAGCCCAGGGCTTCTGTCTACAGCGACTTTGCTATGTTCATCATGGAATAATGCTTTGCAGCCACTTTCCTGGCATAATATGATTTGCTGAATGTGTGTCTCTTAGTTACGTTTCATCTTTATTGTTTATGAGTAGATAATTAATAGCATACGACAGGCTCAGGGTGATTGAGTTTGTGAAATAACTTTAACGCACTTTTACTTGTGTACAAGTATATCAAGAAATAGATTGATTTTTATCCAATAAAGATAAAAATTATTATTTAATTGATAACACAAAGAAAAGTCATAGACTGTCCAGAAATAGTATATTGTGTTTGCACATTATTTTTCATAAAGAGTTCAGTATGAAGAGTTTGTTCTTCTACTAACTGTGAAACATTTTCAAGCCATTTGTTTTATTGACTACAATTATTTTCTAGAAACTCTCAAATGCAACTAATTATTTTAGAATTTTTATGGTGAGGGTAAAAAAAAAAAAAAATACTGTTCAATGACTATCAAGTGAACTCCAGAATTTTTTTTTTAAGTTTATGTATTTATTTTGGCTGGCTCAGCCCACCCTGAGGGCAGGGCTGGTGCTGCATGTGGTATCTGGGATCAAACCCAGGCCTCCTTGTGCCTGCCTAAGCTTGCCTAAGCAGGTACTTTAGACCTCTGAGCTATCTCACTGGCCCCCAGTTTTGTTTTTTGTATGAAAGGTATCTTAAGAGCATCATTATGCTGAATTTAGAGTTGGAATCTAGAATAGTTAGAAAATAATGTTCAAAAGATGGGGCATGGTGACGCATGCCTGTAATTCCAGCACTGGGGAGGCTGGGAAAGGAGGACCATTACTAGTCCACACTATAGTGAGATACTATACCAAACACATGAAATTTTTTAAAACGTCAGAGAAAATTTGTATTATGTTAAGATCTGAACATAGATTAGGGGTATATAGAAACCCAGAGAAATGCTACAATTTTAAAGTAATTAGACATATTAAATTGAATTACAAGATTACAGAATAATACCAACTTTCTTAAATAATAAACGTTATCTCATATGCTTATTTATGCTTGTCTGCAGCTCCATTACCTGGTAGCATCAGAGTTGTTTGTATGAACAGCAGCCCTAAACACAGCAGGCAACTGCCTTTCCTCCAGCACAAGAAAGTCATACAAGCTTGATTGCTTTGAGGCCCAAGGCCACGTACTACACACCCATTTATTTTACAGATCTAAGTGGCATTATCATCAATATAAAGTACATAAAAATAGATGCGCACTAAAAATATTTTTAGAAATTTGTATTTTATAAATTCTACATAAGAAACTCTACAGATACTCAAGATTAGGCAGTTTCCTCAACTGAATATTTATCTAAATTTTTCAAGTTATAAATTGTAAGGTTAGTTTTAAAGCTGACATATTGATTCCTTATAATGCATAACATTATAAAAGTAATTCCATTTTACATGATGTTATGAATTAACTTGGTTCAATTAAGTTACAATTTTAAAACTAAGGTGACACCTAACCAATAAATCTAATAAAAGCTTAATTCAAATTAATTAGTTTTTAATAAAATAACTATACTGCTGTAACTCAATTATGCTAATAATTTTTATTATGATCATAAAGACAGTCATTTTAAAGCAATATTATGAAGTTGGTGAATTTTTCTAAAAGGAATCTTAATAATGTTATTTTTTTCTTATAAAAATGTACAAGCGATATTAAAGATTTTAAATTGAGACCAAACTTGGTGGCACAAACCTTAATCCCAGCATTCAGAAAGGTCACTGGGAGTTAGAGCCCCACCTAGGCTACATAGTGAGTTCAAGGCCAGCCTGCCAAGTGAGAGCTTGTCTTAACCCCCCAAATTTAAGTGCTTTTTAACAGTGATGTACTTTTTTAATTTCTTATATCATGTTAACTAAAACCGTTAAAGTCACACTTTTCTTTCAGTTACATGCTAGACATAGAACCTGTAAAAAATTGACATCAATTTAAATATATTATGTAAAGATCTTTATGTAAACAAATTAAAAAGTAAATTTACAGTATAATTTATTAATAGTATCAATGAACAGAGAGAAAAGCTCTAACTCCCAGATTCAGAGAATCTCAAAATCCTCAGACTAATACCAATGAACTTTTAAAAATTAATAAATAAACCATATTTGCAGCCCTCAACTAACCAGATGAGAGCCAGAACAAGAAGCAAACCTGGGCAAGAATAAAGTTTAGCATTCAAGAGCCAAGAAAATATGACCTAAACCCTAAAGGACAAAGCTAAAAGAGAAGGGCATGCAGGCCCTACACTGCTGGATTCCAGATGCCGCTTTCAAACAACACCTGGTGGAACCTCCAGAAATAAGTACCAGTCTTTTCTCCACTGAAGAGAGCAGCAGTACGCAGCAGCATTACCTCATCGCACACAAGAAACACAGCATTTATATAAGACGGAAAAGGAGTGGAGAAATTTTCTGCCTAGGAACAGTGAATCCTGTTCCAGATTTGCGATTAGCTGATTAGGTAGTTAGGAGAGAGGTGGGATGGAACTGGTTATCAATCCCCCCACAGACTACCTAAACCACAGGAAAAGCGGCTGTGAAGGGCTGAAAAGATCTTGAGACGTGGCTGTGGAGCCAGTAAAGCAAAGGATCCTAGTCTTGTAGTTGCACTTTCACCTTAATAGCTGCACCATTTCCAGAGGAATCTCTGGTATGCCAAAGGCAGGCAGCCAGTTGCTCCAGGCTTGTTCCAGGCAGGCAAAGCCTATTTTACACTCCCGGATTAAAGAAAACTAGGTTTCGGGCCACAGGGTCTTCATGTAATTTTGTTAACTGCAATTACAGGGATTTCACCTAAGACCGTATAACTTTTTAACATTTTGCTTGTACTTTCTAATATCTTCAAAGGATAAAGAAATGTGTAGGTGTACTAAATGTCCTACACTTAAAGAGTAAAGAGCTTCTATTCCAGGTTAACATTTGTGGGAAACATTCTGAAAACTAGAAGGTCCAATTTTCGTCCAGGAAATCAGCTTGGATAGTCAAGACCTGGAAAAACTCCAGGACACTAAGCCACGCCTTCTGGTCGTTCTATTGTCTTACCTTCGTTCTAAGACCAGCCCGTAGCTGCGGGCTTTGCAGGTTTCCTAACGTTGGATAACTAGCACTTGCAACTGCGCTTTCCAGAAATAGATCTTTTCAATCCTGATCGCACCTTTTAATAGTCTACAGTTCAAGCCTCAAAGGTTAGACAATTCCTGGCAGACACTGACCCTTGAGGTTATTAAAAATTGCCCCAAATCTATGCAAGCAAACCAATGAAGTCTAGACAATAGATGTTCAGTACCTCAATGAACAGAGCCACTAAGACAAACTCATTCCTTTGCCATAGTACCCCAATGCCGCAGAGCGACTAATACTAACTCATTCCTTTGCATTTATTAAAGCGCCTTATCAGCTACTTCCCCCAACCCCCAACGAAATAGTGCATCAACAGCTCTCTTTGTGAAAAAATGGGTGGCTCTTAAAAGAGCCTTTGGTGGTAAATGCAGTAAGCTTACTTGGGACCTTTACTTGGAACTGGTGTACTTGGTGACAGCCTTGGTGCCCTCGGACACAGCGTGCTTGGCCAGCTCACCGGGCAGCAGCAGCCTCACAGCAGTCTGGATCTCCCGGGAGGTGATGGTCGAGCGCTTGTTGTAGTGCGCCAGGCGCGACGCCTCGCCCGCGATGCGCTCGAAGATGTCGTTCACGAACGAGTTCATGATGCCCATGGCCT
>PVKA01008103.1:0-58629 GCA_004027165.1 Ctenomys sociabilis | reverse complement strand
TTTCGAGCCCTTCTTCGGGGCAGGCGCTGACTTCGCTGGCTCAGGCATCTCTAAGATCTCAAAACAGAAGTGGAATGAAAATAGCAAGAGGATTTCTGCTATTTATAGGGCGTTTATGCTAATGAAGGATTCAGAGAAACTCTTAGATAATTGGAAGACAAACGGCTGAGTCGTCATACATGGGCAGAACTATGCAAATGAAGGATGGAAATACAGCTTTTCTATTGGCTAACTTCGGGATACTTTTTCTAGCCAATCAGATGGTAGAATTTATGATCCAGGAACTAGCTATAAAAGGAGCCACGTCTCGCATCTTCGTTTAGTATACTTCCATTCCTGAACCTTTATTTTTCTTTAGTAGGTTCTTAAGTGTGCTTGAGATGTCAGGACGCGGCAAGCAGGGCGGCAAAGCGCGCGCCAAAGCCAAATCTCGCTCCTCCCGCGCCGGGCTGCAGTTCCCCGTGGGCCGGGTGCACCGCCTGCTGCGCAAGGGCAACTACGCCGAGCGCGTGGGCGCCGGCGCCCCGGTCTACCTGGCGGCTGTGCTCGAGTACCTGACGGCCGAGATCCTGGAGCTGGCGGGCAACGCGGCGCGCGACAACAAGAAGACGCGCATCATCCCGCGCCACCTGCAGCTGGCCATTCGCAACGACGAGGAGCTCAACAAGCTGCTGGGCAAGGTGACGATCGCGCAGGGCGGCGTGCTGCCCAACATCCAGGCCGTGCTGCTGCCCAAGAAGACCGAGAGCCACCACAAGGCCAAGGGCAAATGATTTCATAGGCATCTGAGTTTCCGGAATTTACACTAAACCCAAAGGCTCTTTTCAGAGCCCCCACCGTTTCAAAAGAAGAGCTAACAGCACTACATAGTGCTACGGTAAGTTTTAGACCTTGTCAAGTGACTTACTAGGTTTGTAAGAACTGGCTGAGCACGTTGTTACAGTCCCGGAGTTTCAGAGGCTGAGCAGAATAGCAGAGTTCGAGGCTATTCTGGGCTACATTTTTAGGGCTATCTTGAAGTATATAGCAATGAGCCTGTCTGGAGGACCAGAGAGATGGCTCAGTTGAATTAAGCACTTCCCTGACAAACACAAGGGCCTGAGTTCAATCCCTGATTCGCCAAAAATAAAAACCTGTCTAGAAAAGGAATACTAAAATACGAGGCTTTTTATTTGACAGGAAACGAAAAATTAGGTAGTTGCTAACATACTCTCCTTCCAGACAATGATTGGTCAGCAATGCCCATCCATAGCCAACTGGAAAGTAAAGTGAGAATTTAAAGTTACCATAGAAAGCACATGAGGTTCTAGACAGTATCCCCTGATCTGTTCACTTAGCTGCCTGACAATAGCTTGCTTCATGCCCTAATAACCTGGTACTCTAGGCCCTGTATTATATAGTAAAAGTATTTCAGAAGGAATCCCGTCTTCAATCCAACCTGAAAAGCCATCCTGCAGGACCCCGGGTCACACAAATACCTTTGCTATCATGGTAGATTCCTGGTAACAATTTCTGCAATGACAAAAATCGTTACAGGGCCACACAAAAACTTCTTGCATACTGTTTTCCTGGGTTCTTGGTTCTATTGAGCTTGTTTTCATGCAGACGTTGTTTATGACTTGAAATGGTCCTTGAGGGGAACCAGGGGGTAAAAGCCAACCAGTGATTGTCCTTGACCTCGGGCTGGCCTAAGGCAGATAGCCATGTAATCAAAGGCTCTGGGAATTCTATGGAAGCAGAGTAGAATCGCTTCATACCCGTGTGTTGTGGAAAAATACATATTTTTTTTTTTAATTCAAGCAGAATCTGATTCCTATGACACATCTTTCCAGATGCTGACGCCTCTGCTTGTGCTCTGTGGCAGCCTCTATACTTCCCCTGCTTTGCCCTGGCAGCCATCCTGAAAAAGGGAATGGTTCAGTTTCTTGGTGACACGGGGGAAATGAAACTCCCAACCTGAAAGGTACCTGGGACGAGTTCGTGTTCTCTAAAACCGAAGAATGAATTTTAGGAACAAACGGAGGTTAAGAGTAGAATGTTTATTAGAGGGAAAGAAAGCTTCTGCCCAAGAGAGGGACACAAGGGGGACCCGAGCAGGTTGTCCCTGGGAAGCTGTCTCTTCCATGGACTTTTTATAGACTAAAACCTTGCAGTTGAGGCAGGTTTAAGGTGAAGAACATGAGAACTGGTTTAGGTGGGCATGAGGTGGAACAAAACTATGGTCAAACAATGAGGTTACAAGCAACTTTGCTCAGGTAAGGTCGATTAAATCAACGACCAAATAAGGAAGTGAGTCACATCTGGGTCTCGACCGGTTGGGGGTTGGTTTAGTGACTCTTTAGGGCTCTTTCAGTTTAGAATATTAATCCCTGATGCCCATCCCTAGGAAAGTATGTGACTGTATGTTTATTTTTGTCTTGAGGTGTGGTCCAAAGCTGGAGTGTCTGTCTCTTCCAAAGTTGCAAAGTCATCTTGTCTTCCATATTTTCCTTGAAGGGCTGGCCCTGCCTGACTGCCTGTATTTCTAATTTAGCTGACTACAGCATTGGTGCTTGGTGAAGGCAAGAAAAATAGACAGAAACCATCCTGATGTCCACCTATTAGAATTTTCAGAGGCATTATTTAAATTACTGTGATTATACAGGATGGATGGAATGGGAGTCAGCAGACAGCGAGGAGGTCTGGCTTCAGTGACCTGCTGGCCTGCGTTGTCTGTGAGGATGGTGTGCTTTCAGCCTAGCATTTCTTCTGTGTGGAAAAACTTGTATTTTCTAGGTCAAAATTACTTCCTATGAGGCTTGGAATCCTTTTCATTTACTTGCCAAGCAGCCCTTGAACACAGTGCCCATGTTCTATAGGTTACTTAACCTCTCCCTGAGGCCTTCTCTTGTATCTATTCACCTTGCTATGAGGAAAAACCCAGTTCAGTAGAGTGAGTTTAGAAATCCACACACAGGCTGAGCAAGAGTGACAGTGTGTTGAGTGTTTACCATACAAGGCACGCTTGTGTGTGCTTCCAGCAAGAGGACTCACTTAAGCTAACAATTTTATTTGTTTGTTTGTTTGTTTGTTCTTATTTTAGGGAAAGATTTACAGGGTGTTCAGGATCTTACTACTAGATTGGACTCATAGTGATCCGCCTGTTTACAGTCTCCTAAAGAGCTGGGATTACAGGCACCCGCCATCAAACCCAGTCTCATTTTCCATCTCATTCGCTTTCTTTGCACACCCCAGGGGCAGGGTTGGCATGCAGGCCCTGCTCCTGCTTGCAGGAGCTTTAATTCCGCTGAGCTATTTGGCCAGCCTAATCTAACAATTTTAGAAGTGGGTTCTATCCCTGTGAAAGATTTAACAGCGAAGAAACTGAGAAACAGGTTAAAAGATTAAATCCTGAGGTAAGAAATCGAGAACTAGTGGTGATTCTTCCACAGCCATCTCTCTCTTACATATTCAGAAAAAAAAGGAAACATAAATAAATAAACAAACAAACACTGTACATAGTGGAACTTTACCCACAACCCTAAACTTTGGAGAACTTACTGCTCTTTTGCTTTTGGCAGAACTGGGGATTGAATTCAGGCCCTTGTACTTGCCTGGAAGCACCTATTACACTGAGCCATCTCCCCAGCCCCTTATTATTGCTTTCTTTTGCTACTGGGAATGAAACTTAGGGCCTTGCGCTTGCCAGGCAGGCAGGCACTTTTTCACTGAGCTATATTCCCAGCCCTGGAGAACTTGAAGTAAGGAGGATAATTAATTTTCCCCAGAATCAACATGAAGACAAATCTTTACAATGCGATGGCACAGTGAAGCCAGACAAAAAGCTAGTCGCTCTTGGACTTAGTGTGGTAAATGAAATGAAGAGAGCTGGTTTGGCAACAGATAGTTTTTAACTGCTACATAACATCTAATATGGTGAGTAAGGAAAAGAGATTGTAAAGATTAGGTTTAAATTCTCTGAACTCCAATAACAAGACTTTGCATCTGATTATTAAGTAATGAATGATAGATACATTTAGTAACAAATGGTACTCAGTTAACCTCAATGTTTTCATATTCAGCAAAACCCCCATAAGGGAAAGGACTTAATTTTGTTTAACTGCAATCAGCATAGATCGTCCCACACAGTAAACCTTACTTAATATGGGGACACTGAGTAAAATGTGGACTCAGTAAATCATTTACTGGGCAATCAGGAAGCACTTTGTCCTGCCAAGACAGTTTCTCACCATCTAGACATTAAATATACACCAGACTTAAGTTGTCCAAAGCACCTTTATTTCCCAGTAGAAAGTGCCTTCTAATAAAGTTGCACTAAGAGCCTCTTTGGAGAACTTCAGAGAAATGGAAAGTGCCAGCTAATCACTTCTTACCTAAGAGGGGCAGCTAAGATCCTTCCCCTAAGCAGAGGACATTGCTCAAGCTCTGCCCTAAATCCCCATTTCCAGCATACTTCTCCACTTTGTAGTTTAGAATGTCATGTTCTCGGGCCAGGGAGATGGCTGCTCAGTGGAATAAGCGCTTCCCTGGAAGCGCAAGGACCTGAGTTCAATCCCCGGTTCCACCAAAAAAAGAATGACACTTTGTCTAAAGCCCTGGCTCCTTCATGGGGGAAATTCTCTAGTGAACAACAAATTCTGCATAGCTTCAGATTCCAGCTCTTGACCTAGCCACCAGCCAGCTTCCCTCAAGGGTCCTGGAAATAATAACCTTGCCAAGTTCATGAGAATGCTACACTCCAGGCCTCTACAGGGTCTGAAAGTACCTGGAATGGGAGACAAATGTTCATCTCAGATTTTCCTGAGCTTGAAGGCTGTATATAATCATACACAGGTATACAAGTTACTGTATCAGTGTAACACAATACCAATTCTAATATCTCTTTTTAAATATTGAAATAATATATGTACCAATAGATTCTGCATTACTCTGTCATTATTCTTTAGTTTGTTTTTCTTCATCATTGGAACTTGTTTTCTTACAAGTATGAAGTTCTATAACCAGTTGTAAAATAAAATAGATTACATTTTTTTTTTAGGTTGGATTCAGGGTGACTTCTAAAGGTTTGTCATGTGTATGTCCTAAATTATAATTATAAAAGTACATATTCCCACTAAGTATAATGTTGTATCTTAGAAAATTATTAGGAACACATTTGAGGAAACTAAAACTGAGAGTTCAAAAACAGCCACAGAATTCTCTTCTCTCTAGTTTCTTCCAATACCTGAAGTATCGTACTAAACAAAAAAGATAATCTTGGGCCAGGGAGATAGCTCAGCCAGCCAGATGGCTCATTTGAAGCAAGCACAGGGACTAGGGTTTGATCCCGGTGTACTGTGCCTGCCCTGCCCCTGGGGCATTCTGAGACAGTGACTGAGACTAGGTGCGGTAGCACACACCTTGTAATCCCAGCAAGTGGGAAGCTGAAATGGGAGAATCACTAGGAATCTGATCTGTGTAGTGTGACCCTGTAGAACTTTTACTAAATACATAAAAATTTTAGCCAGTCGTGGTGGCGCAGGCCTGCAATCCCAGCACTTTGGAGGCTGAGGCAGGAGGATTATTCTGAGTTTGAGACCAGCCTGAGCTAGAAAGTGAGCTTCAGGCCAGCCTGAGCTGCATAGTGAGACCCTGTCTCAAAAAGACAAAAATAAAAATAAAAATAAAAATTTTAGAAAAAGATGATCTCCATGAGGAAAGCTATTAAAAGTCAGGAATTGCCTCTATTTATACCTAAGAAGCTTCTTAACAAACAGAAATCTAGTTTTTTTAAGTAAATGTAATTGGAATATGGTATGTAGATTTCAAAATAAAATGTATCTGCAGGCAGTGAATTAGTGTAGTCACATTCTTTGTTAAAACAGACCTTCCTTGAACTTCATTATAGTTATTTATTTTGTTGTGGTTTGGACAAAGTGAGAAAACAAGAAAGGATGAGGGCTGCCACGGAAGGCTGCAAATTGGCAGGTGAAGCCCATTCGCTGTTATCTCTTAGGATGTAGAACCGGAGAGGTTTACTTAGAGCTGAAGTTCTTTCTGGAAGATGCCAGGGTACTAAGCTCCATGATCTACAGAGTATCAGCTACCGGTTGGGGCTAACCTTCACTGAATACTTCTCTACTGATTGCAGTCTATTCAGATGGCTATAAACATTGATGCACTTTGGATAGATTAAACAATGTAAATCTGTTGTTCTCACAGCTTCTATAGTGTGGACATCTACCCTAAGGTGCAGCAGAATTCATTTTCTATAGGGCTGTATTGCTGGCACCTAGGTAGCTGGTCTCTCCCAGTGTTCACCTGGCCTCCCCTCAAGGAGTGAGTGAGGGCTCTCATGACTTCTTACAAGGCATAAGCTGAACAGCTTTAAGGTCCCATGCTTACCACCTTCTTTACCCTAATAATCTTGTAAAGGTAAAGGACCTACCCTTAAATGACTATTATATTGGGATTTAGAGCTACAACGTATGAATTAGGGGAGTAGAAGTCAAGCTGTAGCATTACCCACTTGAGCTAAAAATTTCATGTCTGAGTCTCATGCAAAAATGCATTCATTTCATCCTAACACATACCAAAGCTTCATCCCATTCCAGCATCACTTCCATACTCCAAAATATCATTTGTATTATCTAAGATACACATGAAACTCAAAAGGTACTGTGCAACCGAAAAAATCCTTTCTATTTGTCAACCTTAAAACCAGATATGTTTTATGGTTTGTTTGTTTTTTGTGGCGAGCTCAGCCTTTTCTGAGGGTGGGGCTGGCATGGTATGTGGTGCCAGGGATCAAACGATGGTCCATGAGATTGCCTAAACTTGCCTAAGCAGGCATTTTAGACTGCTGAGCTCTCTCACCAGCCCTGTTCTATGTCTCTGAAATGCAATTATGGAACACATTGTCTAGATCCTTCCATCCCAAAGGGACAGACAGTAAAGAAGGAAAGGATGAGGGCCCCCACGGAAGGCTACAAATTGGCAGGTGAAGCCCATTCGCTGTTATATTTGGAGAATAAGCCTCCTTGGCTCAGTATCTTGCCTCTGAGTCCTATGGTGGTGGCAGTGAGATCCATGGCTCTGTGTGCAGCCTGCCCCTTCTTCTCTGAGGACCCTCTTCCTCTGGTTTGCAGTGTGTGCGCCCATCTGCTCTATAGGGACTGACCCCTACCTACCTCAGCAACGTGGCACTGGAAATAGAGCTGCATTCTTCCTCTCCTACCTCTTCCACCTTGTATGTGCACTCACGGCCTGAGGTGGAAGAGAAAGCCTTTAGGTCCCTTCTCCCTTTCTCCTTAAGGGCAATGTACATTTATAGCTGGATAGCTCTACTGTCTTGCCTTCTAGAATCAAAAAAATCTGCTTGCCTCCTTCCCTCCCTCCCTCCTTTCCTTCCTTCTGATTTTCTACGTTTAGTTTAAAGCAGCAGCCTCTGTGCTGGCATCTCATCTTTCTTTTTAGCTTCTTCTGAGATGTCTGATTCAATTCTTAGTCCCATCTGGGGCATTTCTATCAAATGGTTACTCAGCCATACCTCTTTAAGAAGAGCTTTCTTAACTTTAGCAATATAGATAAACGACAGTTTTCCAAATGTTCAATTTCTGGTTACTTCTACTTAATAATTCTTAATTCAGTTCTTCTCTTTCTCCTAGCATTTTACTATAAAGAACACGCAGGACCCAGCATCGCATGCAAATCTTCTCTGCAATAAGAATTCTCATCTCCAGGAAACACTAGAACATAGTTCCGCCAAATTTGTGCCACGTTATAGTAAGAACCACCTCTCCTTCAGTTTCTGACAACCTGTTCTTCATTGCCTACTCTTCACCTGAATGATCTTTAATGCTCAGAGTTGAAGCAATCTTCTGTTCACGATTATGTATTCTCTAAGAAGTGGGAACTTTGTCTCCAGCCCTCTTCTTTCTTAGCCCTCACCAGAGCTGCCTTTTGCATTTATTCATTGATCAGCAGCCCCTTCACAGCAAGTGACTTTTTCTAGCAAACCATTTGAGACTCTTTCCTATTTATCCAGTTTAAAAGCCACTTCTACATGTTCAGATGTCTGCTGTGGCCATGCCCCAGTTTCTTGGTAGTTAATCTATCAGTCAGCTTGTGCTGACATAAGAAAGTACCCGAGTGATAGCTTGAACAACAGAAATCTATTTCCTCACCATTCTAGAGTCAGTCTGTGGCTGCGTGGTCAGATTTTCTCAGACTGCCTCCCTGGCTTCCAGTTTATCCCCCAAATCCCAGGCAGATGAGCAAGTTCGCTCTCTCCTTTATTAGTAGCCTGAGCTGAAAGTATGCGGCTTTGACTTCATGCCATGGTGAGTAACCTTGCTTTATATGTCTGCCTTAAAATGAGCAGACGGACTTATAGGTTATGACCCTAAAAGCATAAATTGCTGAATTATTATGATCGTCATCTACTGTGGCAGAGCTTTTAAAACAACAGCTTATCTTCCCAGAGGCCACCTCCCCACTTCTTCTCCAGCTCAGCCCAGAGTACAATTTCCTTTTACCTTTCCTGCCACCTCAGGGAAGGCCCCAATCAGCTCCTCAGGTATATCTAGACATCCCCTTCAGACTCCACCCCTGGCGAAAGGCCATAAAAGCCTCAGCCTCCCTTTGTTCCAATCCAGAGAATTCCTTATCTTCCCAAATTCTCTTGTGTCTTCTAAGACAATTAAGCTCCTTTCCTTTTTCCTTCTGCCTGTTTCTCTGCTGGGACACCATGGAAAACCTATCACTGACCTGTGCCCTAAATTTTAGAAACTTAGATTTTGTTTTGTGTCCTTGCTTTTCACTCTATTTCCTCAAAGACTTCAAGAATATTGCAGTTTCAAAGAATATCTAACTATGAATGCCCAATTTTATATCTAGTACTGACCAACTCCCTGAAATGCAAACATACATCCATAAATTTTTCCATGATATCTTCATTGGGAATTGAGGCCTGTACACTGGAATATTTAGATATACTCATAATGTTGTGCTCACTCATCCCTTATCTCTTCCCATCTTCCTTGACCCAGGAAGCAACACAAACTTAAGTCCCATTGCTCAAGTCCAGCTTCTAGGCCTGAGATTGGCTGCTATTCCCCTACCTCCACACCCCTAAGCTCACACATCTGTGAGTTGTGTCACTCACCTCCCTCTTCAGCACATGTGTGCACTAAGCCTCCACATTTCATCAGTGAACTCACCTGAAGATTCACACGTGACCATGGCCCTGGCCCTTCGCTCTGTGGCAGCCAAAGCGGGCTTTCTCCCCCACCAAAGAGCCTAGCTCCATGCCTATAGATTGTTTGTATTACCAGAATCATTCTCTTATCCTCTGAATTTTCTCCCAGGGAGATCCTTCAGAATGGAGTGCTTATCTAAATAGATGAATGTAGAACAATTAATGATTTAAAAGATGACCAAAAATAAAACAAGACAAAACCACAACCTCATGAGGTAAGATTATATTCCCAGGGCTGAGGGAGCTGAAATAACCTAATCACAAATTGGTGTTCCACTTGAGCAACTTAATGGAGCTATGTTTCAAGCTAAAAGCAAAACAAAACAACAACAAAACCAAAATTATGAAATATGAATATCAGATAACACTTGAGATTTTTTTGGCTAGTCCCAGCACTCAGGATGCTGGAGCATACAGTTCTTAAGCTCAAGGCTAGCCTATACTACATAGCAAGATCCTCTCAGGAAAATCAAAAGAAAAAATAAAGAAGCAAGAAAGAGTATATACGAAAGTATACAGAAAAAAATAAAGAAGCAAGAAAGAGTATATACGAAAGTATACAGGCTATATAAGTGAAAGAGATTTAAGGTACAATATATGGAAATAAAATATATGAAAAATTGGGACAAACAAGTTACAAAATAATATGAAATTAATGGTTTCACTTGACAATTCAAAAACATGTTAGAAAAAAAGCAAACAATATACCGTGAAAAAGGATCAAACTATTATCACTTATAAAATTCAAATGGCTAATATACACAAAAACAAACTGCTATTAATTAAGTTATTTATAAAGATAAAAGAATGCCATTTCTTACCTAGAAACAGAGAACCACTAAAACCAATGGTATCAGAAGCACTCAGGGTAAGGAGGAACTGTCACGGTCACAGTCTTTGAAATGCATAACTAGATAAAATTATACATGTGAAAACTCTTCTCAACAGTGTATTGAAAAAAATCCTATCATCGCTATAAATCATGTAGACAACATAAGAACATTTCACCTAAACAATGGTGCATCCATCCACACTGTAGAATATTATGTGGTAACCAAAAATGCTAAGGTGGTGAGACAGACACATACACAGCTGATGAAAACAAATGAGATTTAAAGAAAAATGTGAAAGAAAATCTGTATATCTCAAGGAGGTAAAAATATATGAAATGTGGAAGAATTTTAGTTTATTTATTTATTTATTTATTTTGTGGAACCAGGGTTTGAACTCAGGCCCTTGCACTTACCAGGGAAAAGCTTATTCCACTGGCCCCAAAACTTTTAAATATATATAGAAAATTTGTGTTTGAAATGTAAAAGTGATCATGCATTGTTCTTGTAACTTAATATTAAAAAAAAAGAAAACACTAAGCTCTGTACTTCCACTTTCCATCTGTAATTACTTTTTGTCAATGATCCTCTTTACGTTCTGTTAAAATATAGTCTGAGGTGACTTTTGTCAGTGCACTTATTTGACAGTCCTCTTCCTTAATACTTTGCTCAATTAGGTAGCAACCTGATCTCTCTGGAAACTGCTGTCCCAGCATCTAGCAGAAGGCCAGGCATATTTTGGGCTCTCAAAAAATCTGGTGAATGTTTTAGCCTAACTAGCCCTTTCACTGCCGGGGCCTTATCTGAATTTCTGTATAAAAATATCTGCTCATAAACCATGCTTAATATGTTGCCTACCTACCCTGCATGGCTACAAGGAACATAGAGAAATCTGCAAGTACACTTTGTTTTCCATATTTCTTTCCTCCTTCTTCTGCAATAACCTGTCTGGAGTTAGTGCCATGACTGCCCGATTCTCTAAGTGGTAGTCGTTAAGTCCTTTAAAGGCTTGTTCTCTGCCCCCTAAATAATCCATAAAATAATCCTTTTAAAAACTACTGTGAGTTTATGGCAAGTAGATGTTTGGCTGAAGTAATGAAACACGAGGGTCACAGAGCTGGCATGTGTGGCCTAGTCAGTGGTGTTCAGTCCATGTAAAATGTGTA
This sequence comes from Ctenomys sociabilis, assembly GCA_004027165.1. Lineage (NCBI taxonomy): Eukaryota > Metazoa > Chordata > Mammalia > Rodentia > Ctenomyidae > Ctenomys > Ctenomys sociabilis. The sequence goes on along the minus strand of PVKA01008103.1, from coordinate 47,395 downwards.
CTCTGCAGTAAGACCGACTCATAACTTTCTATGTCCTCACTGCTGGGATTATACTTAACAGTTTCATTTCCAGGGTCAATGTGTTGGAAAATTAGATTTTACTCATTCCTATACTCGGCACATCATGTGCTTCCCATGAAGTAGACCCTCAATAAATACTTGAAACAGCTACTTGGAATAAATACATTCACAGCCAATCATATCTGTGCAGAAGGAGGTGCTCACTATCCAATATATAGGTACCAGTGTTTCTATTCCCAGGTTAGGCACCATGAAAGTTACCATTTCATCATAACTTCCAATAGCCAAATATGGAGAGAAAATCCATGACTAGTTCTAGAACTTTACTGTCCAGCACAGCAGTCATGAACAAACTGTGACATTTTATGTTTAAATTTGATAATTAAAAATTTAATTTTCAGTCTCACAAAACTCATTGCAAGTTGCTAGAGAATACTGTATTGGACAGTATGAACACAGGACGGTCTACCACCTCAAAACTTCTGCTGACTAGCCCTGGGCTATGTACCTTTTCTACCTTTGAACTAAAACGGGCACTTAATCAACTTCCCCCAGGTGGCATCTGAAAATAAAAGATAAAATACAGGACAGCATAAATCTGATTTTTAGGTAATAATTATTTGTGCCCCCTACCCAAGTATTGCAACATACACACACACACATACTCACACACACACACTAAAACAGTAAGAATTGTTATCTTAAATTCAAATTTAACTGGACATTTTGTATTTATATGTGTCGAATCTGGCAATCCTATATGAAAAGCAAAATTATAGTATCTTCTCTAAGCGTCCAGGTATTTTCACCATGGGGATATGTATTTGAGCAATTTAGAAGAGCCAATACCTGGAGAAAAACTTACTCATTATAAGGAAAAAAGACTTCAAGTTTTCTGAACATGAAAAGAAGGCTGTGAAGGAGGTTTTTGTAGGAGACACTTCCAGGTCTTCGTCTCGGTCCAAAAAACCAATATTTGTAATCCCAAAGTTATGTTCTTGGAATCCCATCAAGTTGATTCCAATCTACCACTTTCAATGCAACCCACTGCAAAAATGAAGACACTCAATTACATTTTTAATCATCTGGGAGTCGAGTGGCTCTAAGTCCTGCCATAAGATGGCTTTCTGAAACCAAGAGAGCAACCCAGGGCCTCGCCCAGTTTTTATTCAGTGGGGGAGTGGCTTGAGGAGGATTGACTGAGAATTGTGGGAAGAGGGTGACCATTGTGAGCTGAGCTAGGTAGGAGGCCTACATTTACCTCTGCCATAAGCAGAGAGGATTGACAGAGAAAGTAATCTGCATTATAATTGCTTAAGGCCAATTGAAGGATAAACAGAAGTCCTAGCCAGCTCTGTACATAAATAGGGTCAGGTTCAGTCAAAATGGAGACAGTCGCTCTTCTTTCAAGGAGAGCTGCTCAGGTGGTCTAGGTTTTCAAATACATTTGCTAGCCCAGACAATTTAGCAAGATCCTGTCTTAAGATAAATACATGCTCAGGGCAAAGGTCCTGGGTTCAATCCCCAATAAAGAAAAAAGGAATGTTTACATTTGCTTTGATTTTTTTTTTTATCCTTAGGTTTCAAGCCTTCTTTTTATGAAGAGATGCCAAGATCCTAAGTGCCTGCTAAACATACCAACTCTCATAATAAAAGGATGAAGTCAATGCTCTATATCACTGACTATTCTTTTTTTTTCTATTAAAAATTTACTCTAGGTATATGTCTTTGTGTTTACATGGAGAATTCAAACACCATGAACAAACAAGGTATCTATTAAGATTCTACCTCTCCATTTCCCTTGTTGATCAAATTTTTGACTTAGATATCTGCCTAATGTAAATTTGTGATGACAGACAAAAATAAATATTTCTTTTAGATCACCCTGCCTTTTTATTCTTGAAAGGAAGTCAGCATATACATTGTTTGCATTGCTGTTTCAATAACAGAATATTGGGAAACCTTCATATTTTGGAGAACACACAGAGCTCCCCATGTGTGGTTGAATGATACTACACTGCAAGGTTGTACTTAATATAACCATTCCTGTATCAGTCAGGGCTCTCTGGACAAACAGAATCAATGGGCAAGAGATCAAGAGAAAAGAAGAATTTATGAGGGAGGTTTTTACACTCAGTTATGGAGGTTGAAAATTCCTACAACTGGTTATTTGCAAATTAGAGACCACATGGAAGAGGTAACTGCTGAGCCCAAGTCCAAAGGCCTAAGAAGAAATAAAGGACATGGATGGTGCAGCCCTCAATGCAAAGCCGGAGCCTATAATCCAGTGGGTCTGTGGTGTAAGTGCCAAGTCCAAAGGCCACAGAGCCACAACTTCTAACGCTGTAGGGGAAAAGACAGGTGTATCCAGCTCCAGCAGAGACCAGTCATCCTTCCTGTTCGTGTTCCCTGCAATTGTCCAGTTGATTGGATGATTAGTGAAGGACTTCCCCAACTTCCAAAGTCCATCAGCCCATGACTTGGGTTGTTGTTTCTAACACAGGAATTTGGGAAGGGGTATAAACTACTGATAGGAGGGCCGGTGGTACAGCTCAGCGAACTAAGGGCTTGCTTAGGTAAGCGCAGGGGCCAGGGTTCCGTTCCTGGTTCTGCATGCCCACCTTCGGGTGCGCTGAGCTGGCCGATGGAGTCCGGGTGTGGTGGAGTACGTGCCTGTAATCCCGGCACCCTGGAGGCAGAAATCCAGAGGATCACCGCGTAGTGAGACCCTGAAAAAAATAGCGAAACTACTGATAGGCACTTGGGTTGTTTCCAGTCTTGCTAACAAAACAATCTTGGAGAGATTAATTCTAATTGATAATTAAAATTACTCTCATATCCTGCTTTTGGGTTAGATTTAGGATTCTTCCCCTTAGAAACTAACATGGCTATTAAACGATAAGACATCCTGAACCTCAAAGTCTTCATCACTAAAATAGAGTTAATGCCAGCCTAAGAGACTAGGAAAATGAGGAAAAGTATAAAAATATTTTAAAGCTCAAAAAAAAAAAAGTCCAATAAAATGATTTAATAATCAACATCATTTCTTTTGTGGGAGTTCTATCTATAATATGTGGCCATATGAGCTGATTGCCCACATTCCACTCTGGGGTGAAGAAATAGGTGAGGCAGGGGAGGAAGGCAGCTTCATCTAAGGAGGGACACGCCCAGCTTAAATTGTCATTCCCCACCTATGCTTGAAGGAAGTAGCAAACACAGCTCCCAAACTGCTGGAACCCCATGCTTTCAGCTCCTCACCTGCTGTTGATGTCAGATTTTAAGAATCTCTGCTGGACTGGGGCAGTGGCTAACTGGTTGAGTGCTTGCCTCACATGTGTGAGGACCTGAGATAGATCCACCTCTGGCAAGAAAGAAGTCTGCTGCTCCAAGCAACTCTCTATGTGTTGGGGACCGTGGCTATTTGATCTGCTGCTGCGTTCCCTACTCCAGGATGTTGTCTGATGTTGCCTGGCACACAGTAGCCCCTCAAGAAATACCTGAAGATTTCATGTGGCCTATTCTGAGTAGAAATTTTATATCTGAACTTCTAGGAACTGGAAAGAGAGTCTTACAGGCTAATTTGGAAGGGGACACTCAACCTTCTCTTGATACCTCTGCACACCCATCTAAACACACATACACATGTGTGTAGAGAAGCAGACAGGTGTTCTGGAAAGAAAGGCTAACCCAGCGCTAAATATCTTGGAGTTGTGTTCCACCCCCCTTCATTTACCAAGTGTCTCACTGTCAGTCAGTCACAAGCCATCTCTGGAGATCAGGCTTTTCACCTATGAAATGAAATAATGGGAGTTTTCAAAAATGAGATGGCACATTTGACACTTGTGTCCTTAGAAAACACAAGGCCAAGATTAAGGAAGAAGATATTGAAATATCTGCCAGGGGGCCAGCCAAATAGCACCGCAGATTAAAGCACCTGCAAGCAGGTGCAGGGGCCAGGAGTTTCATCCCTGGGCCTGCCCTGCCAGCCCTCCCCTGGGGCACACTGAGAGGGCAATTGAGACTGGGCCTGGTGGGTGTGCCTGGAATCCCAGCTCTCGGAAGGCTGTAAACAGATAAATACAAGTCAAATCTGGTAGTGAGACCCTGTAGATCCTTCCTTTTTTTTTTTATTGTTGTTGTTGAACCGGAGATTGAACTCAGACCCTTGCATTTGCCAGGGAAGCACTTACTCTGCTGAGCCACCTCATTTATTAAAATAAAAAAATAAAAATAAAAACATAAAAAGTCTGTCAGGGATTTTTTACCTTTCACCTGCAGAGACTGAGATTATTGGAGTTGTTAAACCAGAGCACTGTTTCAGCCCTGTGACACTGTGACATCTGGCAGAGCCACGGCATAGATGATGGATCCTGCTGAAATGCTGGCCATGCGCCCACATACATCCTACCAGGCCAGCTCTGGGTTTAGAATGGGCAGATATTTCAACCTCATTCAAATGCCTTTCCAGATAGAGGATACAGAGAGCATCCCCACATAGCCTATTCTGTTAACTTCCATGGACTTCCTGAGCTACTGAGATCACAGAAGGAAAAATGAGGCCTAGCCTAAGGGGGACAGTCCTGGGCATGTCTTTCCAGGGTTAGAGAATGTGAAGGGTGGAGCAGGAAGCGAACTCCCATTTCCTTTAGCATTGTTTGGGTTGCAGATGAAGAGGACTGAGCCCTCAGCTAATTGGTCTTGTTCTCATTTGTGGTTAAAAAAAAAAAAAAAAATCAGTGCTATTTTCATACTAGCAAGCTGTTGTAAGTTTGTCTTGGTATTGTCATTCCTTCAGATTTCCAACTGAAAAATCTGATTTTAATGCTCAATATAACATCAATAGCCTAAAATGAGCCATTCAGACAGCATTTCCACCATGGGAAAAACTACACATAAAAGTTTTTATCTCATTCCTGCAAGGCTGGTTTTTAAGCATTTGTCAACACACTACCATTTTGAATATCTTCTGCTCCTTTTTGGGGGGGGGGGCGTGGGCACAATTCCATGGATCAGACTCAAGACCTATGGCTCATTGTGGGTCGCTCAGAATAGGAACCAGATCAGCCAAATTGGAATTTGGAAAAACATTTATTACTGAGCTCAGGGCCCATTTATTACTGAGCTCAGCTCTCACACAGGAGAGGACCAAAAGGTGGCTAGCCCAGGAAGCAGGGGGGGTTTAAAACCTGAAACCACATTCAATTTGGTAAACAAATTCATTGTCTGACACACAATAAAGCTTTTAGGGTCATTGTCACTACTCAAACTAAAATTTTCTTGTGGCTTTCTTTTAGTTTCTGGTTATCTTGCACCTGAGTACTTGCCTGCAGCCTTGCAGAGCCCAAGGTTACAAGTTAAAACCCATTTAATTTCCTTTTGAAGTCATCTCTATAAGCTAACTTGGTTTACAGGAATTAGGAAGGTAAGAATTTTATCTTAGCAAACAGCAAGAAACAGCCTCTAGTTTATTAAACAACTTAAAACATAAGTATATATTTTTACACAACAGAAAAAGAATTTACATTCATAGTCTAAAATCTGAGTTGACCCAATGCATGGCTTGCCAGGCAAGCAATTATTCTACTAAGCTATCTCCCCAGCCCCCCTTCTGTTCCTTCCTGAGTCATTCTGTCTCTCTCTCTCTCTCTCTCTCTCTCTCTCTCTCTCTCTCTCTCTCTCACACACACACACACACACACACACACATACACACACACACTGACTTACTCTTGTGAGTTGTTTTCCTTATCTAAAAGGCTCTCTTTCGCCAAATGACTCCCATTCTTCTGGACTGACTCAAGTCCCACACTCTCTCCTGTGATCTGCAGTGATCACACGATGTTTCTCTACAATTTCCCGTTTCCCACATGTCTATGTCTGCCTTCCAAATGTTCTGAGGAAACCTGCCTCAACATACGGTTTCCATCAATCTTTGGTTCAATTGTCCCCTCTCAGTGAGGCATTCCCTAACAGTTCTCCTAATCCCCAGGAGGGCAGAAATGTCACCCAGGAGGAAGGCTTTGGTCTGTGGTGGGGACGTTCGGGTGCTGACCTATCAGCACAGCATGGCCAAGGCACTAAGCAGAGCTCTTCACCCAGCTTCCCTGGAGACTTCCTCCTGGGTTGCCTGGTGATGCGCTCAGGATGAACAGTGCCTACTTCACTCCCAGTGGGAGGATTAGCCTTTGTTGCTCCTGCTGGGATCAGCTCTCTGACACTTGCATAGAAAAGGTTTAATCTCCTTATTCAGGACTCAGCCCTTGTTTTCTTGTGGAATGTAGAGCCTCTTCTGAATGTAGGCCCCTCTGACAGAGGCTGCCCCCTATCAGGCATGTGGCTCCATGGGCTGCAGGGCAGGCCACAGGCATCTTGCATTTGCAACATTGTTCCAAGAATACAAGTGACTGTTGTGTCTGCTGAGAAGATAGACACCAAGAGTAAGCAGACCAATTGAAAGGCGCTAAACTGGGGGAGGTAGAAGTCAGTACACACCAGTAAACACAAATATTCGTTAAAGGCCAGGAACCTAAGTTCACCCATACAGCATTCTTAGCACTTTGTACCTCATCTTCTCAAATGCACTTAATGAAACCCCAAAGCAATAACCTTCTTTGTAATTTTCTGTGTATGCCTTTGAGCATCCATCTTTCTATTGTTCATTTTTTCCCCACTGTTTTGTTCTCTTCATTTTTCACTAGTTTAAAAGAGCACTTTCTAAAAGCATCATTCTTCATTTCCATTGGGTAGCTAGGGTTGAGGGAACATGAGGAGCTCCTGCTGGTGCAGTCACGGACACTTCAGTGGGACCACATCATGCAGCTGCCCCCAGGAGCTCAACGATCAACGCTAGTGCAGAATTTGCACTGTGGAACGGCACATATAGCATGAAGTTCTGACTCCCATGTTCCCTGACTTATCTCAAATCTCAGAAGCTGTGCTTCAAAATCAGATGGATATTCCTGGTTTCCTAAGCTTTTCATGGTGGGTCAGGTATGCCAGTAGTCCCGCTCAGAAGGTAGAGGCAGAAAGATTATGAAAAGTTGGAGGCCCACATGGGCTACATGGTGAGTTCAGCTCAGTCTAGACTACACAGTGAGACCCTGTCTTAAAAAGCAAAATAAATAAATACAAGAAGATAAACTACAAATTCATAGTGATGCTGTTGTAGGCAACTGAATTAGGTAGAAATATTATAGGCAGTCAGACAGGGCCAGGCCATCAAGGAGACAAGATGAGAGACAAGTGACTTTGCAACTTGAAAGAGACAGACATTCTGATATGGGCCACATCTCAAAAGACCAAGACAAAAGAGGAAACACACCTACATACTTCTCTAGGGATGGGCATCAGGGATTGATATGCTACACAGATATCAATCATCTTGAAAGAGCCCAAATGAGTCACTAGTCCAACCCCCAACAGGAAGAGAGATCCATTTACTCTATGACTCGCTTCCCCTTTTGGTATTTGATTTAATCAATTTTACCTGAATAATGGTGCTTGTAATCTCACTGGTTGACCATAGTTTTGTACCACCTCATGCCCACCTAAGCCAGTTCCTATGTCTCCTCCACCACCTTAGACCCACCTCACCACATGGTTTTCCTCAATAAAAGTCCCTGGAAGAGATAGCTTCCTGGGGACCACCTGCTGTTGGAGGGTGGGGGTATCTCCTCTTGTTCCTCTCTTGTTTGTTTTTGGCGGAACTGGGGATTGAACTCAGGCCCTTGCACTCGCCAAGGAAGCACTTACTCCACTGAGCCATCTCCCCGGCTCCTTGTTCCCCTCTTGCACAGGAGCTTTTTTTCCCTCAATAAATATATTCTGCTCTTGACCTCCATTTGTTCCTAAAATGCATTCTTCGATTTTAGAGAACATGAACTCATCCCAGGTACCTTCTAGGATGGGAGATCAGTTTTTCTCCCTGTGTCATTTGGAGGTTGCCCCGTATCAATACAATGCAAACTAAGTTAGGACTGTAAGAAATGTAATTCCTAACACCTTTCATTGGTTTGTGGTGTTCACTGTGGGCCACAGAAGAAGATTAACTCTGTTAATTAACCCTTGAAATGTATTTATGAATCAGATACTATCATTATTCCATTTTTTTCAAATGAAGAAAGAGGCTCAAGGTAAATAAGCAACTTTCCCAGGTCAAGTTATCTGTAAAATGCAGGAGGTGCAGTGGATTGCAGGCGGGTTTACTACACCACAAGTCCCATAGAGGGTTGATGGGAAAATCGATAAAGTAATACATGCTAAGACCTCCTTGAGTGTGAACACAAAATAAACCCTCAGTAAATACTAGCTGCTGTCTGTGTAGTCACTACTGTGCAAGCTATGATAGTATACTTTTATGCAGTAATAGCAATAGTTCTCATGAAACAGTGAACCAAGAAACATTGCTTTGAAAATTGCATTTTATTTGCTATCATTGGTTTATTACCCTTGTTATACCCTGTATTTTTCTCTTCAGTAAGAAGTACCTGAAATAAGACTCTAATCCATTTTTAGTAAAGAACTTAGGTTAGTTATACTGACAGGAAAACAAATGAGGATAGGATATTTTTGAATGAGTTTATTTTAAACAATATATTATTTTTATTTGTACATAAACCAAAACAAACTTTCCAAGGTAACAGTAACCTTGAAAGTAGTCATTTGGATTTCTTAGTGGGAAATGATAGAAATAGCAGCACAGGGTTTGCTGTCCCTCGGTCACGGACTTTCATCATGACATGACCTTCCTTGGTGTATTTTTTCTTTTAGTGCTTAGTTTCTTTGTCTGGAAAACTGAACTAGTCGTAATTGCCCACTGACAAACAAGGATGAGCGCAAAGACCCAGTGGAGCTGACACACCTAATACCAAGTAGATACTGACACCCGTGTGTTCTCTTCCCCATTCCACCCATTCTAGGCATGGTTGGTTCATTGCTGAGTGTTTTCATACCTGTTGGTGTATCACAAACTTTCCCAAAATTTACCAGCATCTGAGTCTCAGCCCAGGCAAACTGGACCCTCAGGATTTCTCACAGTCTATGGCCAAAGTGATGGCCGGGACTTCCTATTCCCAAGACTCAGTGTGGATCATTTCCACGGGTACTGATGTGCTAATTGGTGGGATGTGCTTCCTCAGGTCCCTTAGACTGACCTCACAAATCCTTGGGGCTCTTCTTGCCAAGGCGGCTAGGCAGCTCTCCTCTTCACAGCTGGCCTTCTCCAGGAATGCACAGGTGAAAAACAAAACCCACATTTTATGTCTCATCTTAAAAAAGAGGCACCATCTCTGTCAACTATTCTTTGGGTTAGCAGCAATTCTATAAAGGTATTAATGCAAAGGTAAGAGCTTACAGGGCACACACCCTCAAAGAGCCTGGCTACAGAACATCCTGGGTAAACCATAGCCTGCTTAAAATAAGACAAAAGTATATTCTTTTTTTTTTTAATTTGGTTCAGGGTCTAAAGGTCTATAGGGTCTCACTACATAAATCAGACTCAGGAATTCTCCTGATTTCAGCCTCCCAAACACTAGGATTACACGCATGCAACACTGTTGTAGGCAGCTGAGTTAGCTAGAAATATTATAGGCAGTCAGACAGGGTCAGGCTCTCAAAGGAGGTAACACAGGAGACAAGATATCTTCAACTCTGGGAGGGACAGATGCTCCCACAGTGGGCCAAACCTCAAGGTCAAAGATCAAACAAATGCCAACCTCCCTAAAGATTGGTATCTGAGATTGATCATCAACCTGAGGGAGACCAAGAATCATTAATCTGAGTACTACTGGATGGTTACCTGATAAAAGTCCCGTTCTACATTCATGTCCACTTGCTATGTGACTCGTTTCCCCATTTGGTCCTGGACTTAATTTTACCTGAGCAATGGTGCTTGTAATCCCATTGGTTGACCATAGTTTTGTCCCACCTCATGCCCACCTAAGCGAGTTCCCATGTCTTTACCACCTTAGACTCGCCTCACCACATGGTTTTAGTCTATAAAAGTCCCAGGAAGAGACAACTTCCTGGGGAATTACCCGCCCAGGCCTCCCTCCTGTCCCTCTCTTGGACAGGAGCTTTCTTTCCCTCAATAAAATTATTCTGCTCATAACCTCCATTTGTTCCTAAAATTCATTCTTTGGTTTTAGAGAACACAAACTTGTCCAGGTCAGGTTGGGAGATCATATTTCCCCTACATCATTTGCAGGTTCCCAGCATCATTTGGAGGTCACCCTCCTGAGATCAGTTTTTCTCCTTGTATCACCACCACACTCAGTCTCAAAACCCATGGCTCAGCATGCACCAGGAGTACCTCCCCTGCCCCCCACCCCTGCACAGAGGGGATCAAACCTCACCTGCTGCGCTCTACTTAAGCAGGCTCTTTAGTTCATTGAGCTATTTGGTTGGTTCAAAATTGTATTCTTGATCCACTATTATCAAAAATAAAAGTGCACCTCTGTTTTTAGGGCATCTGTTTGAATGCAAATATAGGATTGCCTCTCAAAAATGCAAAATTTCAAAAATAAGTGACTTCACTGGTTTCTGCCTGTCCTGTTTCTTGGTTTGTCCTCTGTTGTGGCTGAACATCATTAAAAACTGTACTTTCCAGGTTTTACTGCCATCTGCACAGACTTGGCCAATGAAAGGTATTGGTGGAAGATGACAGAGGTATTAGAGTATCTCCCGTTTCCTTTTTTGTTTCCTGGGTCTTCACCAGCCTCACTTCTACATTTTGTATTCAGTCTGATGAGGTAGCCCTTCTCCAGGGTCTTGGCTCTAGCCTTTCCTCCTGCACAGAGAGGTCCAGCTCCACACCTTAATGCCAGCTGTAGCATCTCTGCATCCCTTTGGTCTTTTAGCAGAGTCATCTCTCTGTCTCTGTCTCTGTCTCTGTCTCTCCCTCTCTTTCTCTCTCCAAATATAGTGACACAGAGAACATCCTGTATATGTCTGTGTGGCTATTTCCTGAAGATAGATTTTCATCTCCCTGAATTCATTTCGTGATTTGTAAAGTGAAGCACCTAATGTCCCTTAAATCCTTGAATACTGGATACTCTGGAATTTCTCCACAGGGGTAGGTTAGAAACTGCATTCAGATTGGGAAAAGTGCTGGAAGACTACATATGAGACCAGAAAGGTAGAGGCAAATAAACAAAAGAAGACAAAAACAAACAGAAAACCTAAAACCCTGAGTTGTACACATCACAGAAGGGGGAGGGTCCTGCTAGAGAAGATGACCTGCATCATGCTGGGACTTCAGAAGTTCACTTGGCCTGCTTACCCATGGATTCCACATCCACAGTTCAATGAAACACAAACCTAAGGGACTAGGGAGAAAGCTCAGTAGAATAAGTGCTTGCCTGGAAAGCACAAGGGCCTGAGTGCAATCCCCAGTTCTGCCAAAATAATAATAATAATAATAATAATAATAATAATGATAATAATAAAATTAAATTTAAATTTAAAACTTTCCATTAAAAAAAATATATATTAGTAACTTTAGGGCTGGGGAGATAGCAAGCATAAGGCCCTGAGTTCAATCCCTGGTACCTCAAAAAAAAAAAAAAAAGATTAGTAAACACAAACCGAAAATAATTTTTAAAACAGAAACTATCTGTACTGAACATGTACAGACATTTTTCTTGTCATAACTATCTAAACAGTGCAGTATAACAAATTTACATGGTTTTTATTCTCAAGTAGAGTAGAGTAATCTAAATGTGTTATGACTTATATCTACATCTCCCCCTAAAGTCTCATGAGTTGTTTTTTTTTTTTTTTTTTTGTAGAACTAGGGATTGAACTACCTCATGAGCTCTTGAGCGGCACTTTTAGGAGTGGCTACATCATGGGTGTGTGACACTGGGTGAGTCCATGGACTGATCAACCATAGTTCTTGGTGTAGATGTTGGATTTACTGAACAGCAAAGCCACACTGTGGGTGTGGGTGGCACCAATCAACTGTCTTATAGCCTCGATGGAACAAAAAAGGAAAGAAGGAAGGCTTGCTGCTTCCTCCCTGCCACCTCTGGGCTTTTTCTCCTCTGCCGCGCTTCTGTGCCGTCACTCTTACTTGGAACCAGCTGTCTATGGATTGAAACCTCTATAAACTGGGAGCTAAAATAAACCTTTCTTGACTGAACTTGTGAATGTCAGGTATTTTGTCTCAGCAACAAGAAAGTAACAAAGACAAGATAATATATTCAAGAGAGTATGTACAGGCTAGGTACAAATGCTGGAATCCATTACGGAATGGATCTGAAAATCTCCACGGATTTGACATCTGCAAGCATTCTGGAATCGATGACCTGCACACACCTAAGCATCACTCTGTGCTGTCCTACAAATTATTTGCTGCATTCTCTCCAGCTCCCACTTCTTACTCAACTGCAAATCATGGAGTAGTTTTTTGTTTTTTGTTTTTTGAGGAACTGGGGATGGAACTCAGGCCCTTGCACTTGCCAGAGAAGCACTGAGCCATCTCCTCAGCCCTGGAGTAGTTCTTAAGAACAGTAACAACTAAGAAAATTAACATTTTGTTTTGCTTTGGATAACAATAGCTTACAAAGTATGATAGAATTGGCCTCTAAAGAAATATTTCCTTAGCTGAAGGATCGTTTCACAATTATTTAGCATCCTTGCATTGAGCTTTGTCTTTTGGGAAATGGTAAGAGTAATAGTGTAGGCTAGAATAGTGGTGTATGCCTGCAGTCCCAGCCTTGAGGGAGGCTAACCCAGGAAGAATGCAATTTAGAGTCCTGTTTATGAAATTTAGCAACATTCGGTCTCAAAATAAAAGGAGTCATTAATCATTAAAAGGATGCCTAGGTATAACCCAAGAACAACATGATAACAATAATGGCAATAATAATGAATAGAGTTATTATAAGGATTAAATGAGTATTTGCAAGTGCTTAAAGCACTTCCTAGGCACCTAGTACCTACTGTATAATACACTTTAGCTTATGTTGTAATGTGTAAATTGCAACTGACTACATTTATTTTGTAACCAATAAAAATTACACAGAAACATTATGATTACCAAGCACATGTCCAGAAAGATCATGTGAATGCAAATATAAAAGAAGGAAACAAAGATTGATGAGTGCCTTAGTTACTTTTCAACTGCTGAGACAAGATATTAGACACCCAAAGTTGTAGGAGGAAAGATCTATTTAGCTCACAGTTTGTAGAGGTTTCAGCCCATAATCTGCTGGCTCAAAGGAGGGGTGACATGGCACAGAGGCATCAGAGAGAGGAAATAGATCATAGCAAGCAGAAAATAGCAAAGCAAGCAAGGGCCAGGCAAGTCTCTTTTTACCCCTTATATTGTATCCAGATTCCTGGGATAAGGACAGTGTCAGTCAGTGGACTGACTTAATAGTTACCATTAATTTTAGCATCCTGGATCCTTGCATTGCATCATGAATCAATCTAGATTCCAGATTTGGCTACCTCTAAACAAGTCACCTCTTTGACTACATGAGGCCTGGAGGGACATTTAAATATAAGTCATAACAATGAGCATCTAGAAAGAAGAGTTTATAAAATAGTGACTTGGTCTCTTTTCAAAAGAGCAGAATATACTGTACAAATGTCCCTACGGTAGAGGAGCCAACTGTTCAGGAGCATTTTGCTTGAAAATTATTTCATTATAAAAATTCCTTTTTTATAATATCCTTTATTATAACTCATAGAGGCATGGTGGTGCATATCTGTAATCTCAACATTCAGGAGGTTGAGGCAGGAAGAGTGCTTCAAGTTCAAGACCAGCCTGGACTATGTAGTGAGCTCAAGGACAGTCTCAACTACAAAGAGACTCTATCTCAAAAGAAGAAAAAGAAGGGGCTGGCCAGATAGCTCAGCAGATTAAAATGCCTACAAGCAGGTGCAGGGGCTGGGGTGTGCTGAGACCGCAATTGAGACTGGGCATGGTGGCACACCTGTAATCCCAGCTCTTGGAAGGCTGTAAACAGGCAGATCAGTATGAGTCCAATCTAGTAGTGAGATAATATGTTCAGAAATTATCCTGCAGTCTGTATCTTCGCCTGCTGATGAGAAAGTAATGCAACAAGCATACTTCTGATACATAGGTTTAATGCAACATACAGCCTTAATATATTAGTAACATGTTTATGAAACATGTTATAAACATGTATCAGGTGAATTCACATTTGTGTAATCATGGGAGTACATCAGATGTAGTTACTTACTATGTAATACACTTTTATAAGTACTTCAAAAGCATAATCTAAGGGGCTGGGAAGATGGCTCAGTAGAATAAGCACTTCCCTGGCAAGCACAAGGACCTGAGTTCAATCCCCAGTTCCAAAAAAACAAAAAAACAAAAAAAAACATAATCTAGTCCTAGCACCAATTTTTAGTAGATAATATTTGCCTTAGATTTGGCTAAGCCTAACAATCACATCGCGGTTATCCTGATGAATGACCACAGGACTATTTCAGGCCTACACTGACTGCTTTTTGCAGATCCTAGTGGCTCTGCTTCACATCTGACTCACCAGAGAACCCAGGCTGAAGGACCATGACATAAAAGGAATTCATTTGTCTTGATCATTGTACTTGAAAGTGGGTAAACATCAGTTCTACCCTACCTACAGGCCTGCTCACATGGGGATGTTTGATGCAGATGTGCTAGAGAAGAGTACCCCCAGTAGGACAAAAATACAAACCTGGGATGAAGATAGCTCAGAGGCACAGTGCCTGCCTGGCTAGCATAAGGCCCTGAGTTCAAATCGCAGTCCAAGAAAAATACAAATCCATCCTGATAGGAGACTGTGTTATCTTTGAAAAAGAGCAATACAAATTTGGGATTAGTCATACAAATGTAGTATAATACATTCATCGAAATTGTAGGCAAGAGAAAATTGAGAAAAAGAGTTTAGTAAATTTACTAAAAAATAAGCTTGGGATGTGAAATGGAATGATTTTTCTCCAGAACCATAAAAGACAGACTATAAGATGGTTCTGGTAATTCTCACGTTCTAGTATTAAAGCTCTGTGTGGCTTCCTCCCAAATTCAACAGGACTAATATACAGAGGTAAGTGAACATTGTGACTTTTGCTTTTGTTGCTTGCATCACTCACTCTGGGGGTCCTAGCTATCACGTGGCCTGCTTGTAGAACTTGGAAAGCCACATGAGCCCAGGAGCAGAGACCTCTGCCAACAGGCCCTGCCAACCTGCCAACAAGGACCCAGCCGAGAACTAGATTCTCCAGTCTTCAGCTTAACTGTACAGATGATTGAAGCCCCAGCTGAAATCCGAACTTCAATCTTATTGGCCACTCCAAGTCAAACCTACCTAGTGATTTTCTCCAAATTCATGACCTATTAAAAATATGGAAATGATGATATTTATTACTATTTTAAGGCACTAAGCTTTGAGGCAATTTGTTATGTAGCAATAGATTACAAGACTCTGCTTAACCACTATGCCATTCCACCATTGCAAATGAATTAATGATCCTATCTAGTGGACAAAACTTACATTTCAAAACCAGCAAGTTTATGTAATAAACTTCCTACTACTATTTATAATAAGAAAAAAAAAAGGGTAATATAGAAGAAATAGTAATAAGAAATATGATTTTGGGCCGGCCAGATAGCTCAGCAGAATAAAGCACCTGCTTAGGCAGATGCAGAAACCAGAGTTCAATCCTGAGCTTGCTATGCCAACCCCGCCCCCAAGACAAGCTGAGGCAGTGATTGTGACTGGGTGTGGTGGCATTAGCCTGTAATCCCAGCATTTGGGAGGCTGAAAACAGGAGGATCATCACAAGTCCAATCTGTGTAGTGAGACCCTGCACTAAATACATAAAATAAAAAAAGAGAAAAAGAGAGAGATAACCAACTAGAGACCAAGGAGATTGCTCAGAGACATAAGTACCTGCCTGGAAAGTACAAGGTGCACTTTGAACCCCAGAACCACCACCAAAAAAAAAAAAGACAACCAAATATAATAAGGCCAAGGAGGTGGCTCAGTGGAATAAGCACTTCCCTGGCAAGAGCAAGGGTCTGAGCTCAATTCCCGGTTCCACAAAAAAAAAAAAAAAAAAAGGAAAAGGAGCCGGGCGTGGTGGCGCAGGCCTGTAATCCCAGCACTCGGGAGGCTGAGGCAGGAGGATTGTTGTGAGTTCAAGACCAGCCTGAGCTACAAAGTGAGCTTAAGGCTAGCCTAAGCTGCATAGTGAGACCCTGTCTCAAAAAGACAAAAAAAAAGGAGAAGGAAAAGAAAGAAATATGATTTTGCTGTAGTGTAGATTTTGAATGTCCTCCCAAAGATATGGGCTAGTTCGGGGCCCATGGAGCTATGAGAATATAGCAGAATCTTTCCAAGGTGGGGCTTAGTGAAACTTAGTTCATCTAGGATGGATGCTTTAAGGCTACTAAGAGATCCTACTCTCCTTTCTCACTTCCCTCCTTCTCCTATTCTTTGTAAGGATCCATTGGTCTTTCTGTGTGGGCCATTGTACCTGGTGAGAAATGGCAGCAAGAATGAAGAAAAGATAGACAAGAAGAGAAGAGCTGAGTTAGGTGGTGACTTGTCTGTCTGGTTGGTAAATCAACCTCCACCCACCCGCCTCCAGCAACATTATGAATGTTTATTTATACCTCTGCAAAGTTAGTGACTTGTGACACAAGGTTGCCTAGTGACTAACAGCCAATATTAACCAGTGTGGACGCTTATCTCAGGACTGAGGTAGCTTAACTGCTGTAGGCACTGAGGCCCAGGCTCTCTTTCACACATGTGACCAATTTGCCAGCTTCCCTAATTCCCAACACTTTTCTCTTCCTCTTCCTTCTTCCTCTTTTTCCCCCTCCTCCTCCCCCACCTCCCTCCTTTCTTCTCCCTCTCTTTCCCCTCTCCCTCTCTTTCTCCCTCCCTGACTCCTCTCCTGGTCATCATGAAGTGAATAACTTCCCATGATGATCTGATATTCTCTCTCACCCCAGGAACAAAAGCGATGATGCCAACTGACTGGATTGACTCCCCCAAAATTGTGAACATTTCTTCACTATAAATTATTGTCTGAGGTACTTCATTACAGTAACAGAAAAATGACTAGTACACAGAAAGAAGCTGAAGAAGAAAAATATTCATATCAAAGGTCCACATATAATCTGTTCTTCCTCAGTGGACTCCACTAAGGATACCAAGATATCTTTACAAGTAGATCCCAAAGACATTTATTAGACAAATAACTATGGGTTACATCCTAAGGTTAATGGGAAAGTACTTAGCACATCTAGAAGTATTAGTTTTCCTACAGCATCTTCACCATGTAGAAAACAACGTGCCCAGCCTATTGCTGGGACTGAGAGATCTGTGTTTGCATCTAAAGAGCAAATACGTAAACACTTTCAGTCAATTCTTCAAATCTCCTGACCCAAGAAAGTACATACAGTACTTCATCCCATCTCTGAGCCAATCTATCCTCCACCTGTACCTTTTACTGGTTGTCCAGAGACAACCACCCTGTCTCTAGATCATGTTATAATCTCCTTGTCTCTAGATTCCACAGAGTTCTCTTCCCAGCTGCCCAGAGAACATCACTAACCTTTCTAAGGTGTTTACCTTGAAACAGTAATAATCATGGAGTTATTCTCCACTTCTACCAACAAAGTATATGTAGAATCATTCATTAGTTTTACTGTTTTCATTTTCTCTTTGTATAATTTATTTACCCTTAGGCTCAAGGACAACTTAGCTCTGAGGTTGAGCTTAAAGTGTGTGTGGAGGGTACACATATATAGATATGAAAAGGATACAAAATACAGAAATGTAGGCCTTGTATAAAACATAAAAGTGTGTAAGCAGATGGTGATTATGTCTTAAACTATTATCTATAACATAAGGTTTCTTCAGTCTTCTAATCAAAACCCATTATTTATAAAATCAGTTGGCTGTGGTCAGTTTTACTCAAATAGAGGAAAAAGGAAAAGAGGGGAACAGAAGTAGGAGAGTGGCGAACTAGGAAGAGAAAAGGAGAGGAAAAAGGAGTTTGTGTTGTAGTAAAATGCATTTGAAATGGACATGTATTACTGTACTTCCTCAAACTTTTTGTTTTTAGTCAGGTGTGAATGTATGAGTATATAATGTAAAACATGTTTCTTTATGACGGCTAGATGATTCATTTAAAAAATAAGATAAAATAACTGGTAAACACATGGAAATAAATCAAAATCATCACTCTGAAGGTTACTCATGCCATTTAATAAAGTGCTTTCCAAATCTAGTATCTTACAATAACCACTTGAGGATGTGTCAAGATCCTATATATCAGGAATCCTCCTCCACCTCCTCCACCTCCTCCTTCTTGCCAGGATATTTAGAGTTTCTGCTGAACAGGATCAACTGTAGGGCCATGGAAAATCTGGAGCATGTTGCTTCACTTTCTATCTTTGAATATGGATAGTTCAGAAAGTAGAACGGCCAAATGGAGTCCAAACACAGTCTCAGGGCATACTGTGGACTTCACAGAGTGTGGTAGCCTCAAAACAACAACAAATTTTTTATGAGATGGTTTAGAAGTCCAAGTCTGAAAATTTCAGCAAAACTAAATTTGCCACAGTCATAAGAAAGTCCATCAGAGTAGTTCATGAAAATAACTATACTTGGTTACATGTATAATATTAAGCAATAATAAAAATGATAACCTTAGGGCGGGGAGATAGCTCTAAAGTCTAAATGCTTGTCTGGCAAATGCAAGGACCTGGATTTGATTCTTGCTACTGCATGACTGTCAGCCCGGATACTGAGCTGGCCACTAAAACTGGGCGTGGTGGTACACACCTGTAATCCCATCTCTGGGAAGGCTGAGACAGAGGAGCACTGTGAGTCCAAGCTGTGTAGTAAGACCCTGTCCAAATAAATAAACAGATTTTTTTATTAAAAAAAAAAAAAACTTAGGTTTTTGCATCACCATAATATAAAAAGGTATATCTCATTGAAGGAAGAAAAGCAAGGCATAAAATAATAATCATTCAATAGGTTCACAAATATAATTTCATAAACAAGACAAATTAAACCATATTGTTTATAGGTGCATGTATAAGTTATGAATCAAAGCAATGGAGAAAGGGACAATGAAAGTCCAGATAATAAGAAAAAAAAGGCAAGAAGGGAAAAGGTTCTGAATGTCTAGGAAACATACAATAAGCTTTGTAAAAAAATACTTTCATACTTTTTATTTATTTAATGCAGGGTCTACAGGATCTCACTACACAGATGGGACTTTTGGTGATTCTCTGGTTTTAAGCCTCCCAAGCACTGAGATTGCAGGCTCTTTAATTCGCTGAGCTATCTGGCCAGCCCATTTTCATACTCTTAATAGAAAGAGCTTAGTTAGTTTTGACCCAAGAATAAAAATAATCAGTGTCACAGTTTTTTTGTGCTATTTTCTCTTCTATTGAAAGTGCTATAGTTTGGTAAAATAATAAGAAGAATATTTGTAGAAAAATTGTACTTTGACATAATTTTAAATTTGCAAGAATGCTTCAGTAATGGTTCTAAAAATTCTGTATTTCTCACAAACAACTTCCCCTAATGTTGATGTTTTACTAAACTGCATATAATGAGAATACTAAATGGACATTGATACAATATTATTTAAACCTCATGATATCTTCCAGTTGCAGTTTTTCCACTAATGCACCTTTCCTTTTTTTTTGCAGAACAGGGGATTGAACTCAGGCCCTTGCACTTGACAGGGAAGCACTTATTCCCCTGAGCCATCTCCCCAGCCCCTACTTCAGCTTTCATGTTGAATTTATTCCTTGTTTTCCTATGTCTCTTCTAGCCTGGTTTTACCATCTACTGTTGTCTTTTATGCTTTTTACTCTTTTGAGATGTGTTGATAAATCATTTGGAAGAATGGCCTCAGGTGAAATCCATGCAATGTCTTCTGATTGCAATTTTTTCTATAGCTGTGCCTTGCCACCGAAATGAAGCACCTTTCTCAATGAGCAGCATCCATGACTGTCTTGGTTACTTTTCTTGCATTGCTGGGACAAAATCCCTAACATTAAGGAAGGAAAGGTTTATTCATCTCACAGCTATGGAAGTTTCAGTCCATACTCAGCTGACTCCACGGCAGAGTGACACACGGTAAAGGGCAGCAGTTCATGGTGGTAGAAAACAGCAAAATAGCAAGAGCAAAAAGGGAGGAGCAGATGCAGCAGTGGCAGTGGAAGAGAGCAAGCCTCTCTCCCTTCCTTGCATTGCTGTTCAGGTCATCTACCCCAGGGTTGAGTAGTATTCACACCCGTAATCCCATCAGCACTCACACCCATAACCCCATTAGCAATCACATCCATAATCCCAGCATTGGATCACTAATTAATCACAAACTCTAGAAGCCACTCCATAACTGCATGAGGCTTTGGGGAGACAACTAGACACAAAGCATAACAATAACTTACCTTGGTCTCATTACTTTGTGATGTTCACTTTACTTGTTCACAGAGGCCTGTCACAGGATCTCCTCATCTTTCCCTTTGTCATTCCTATTTCCATCTTTTCTGTTGCATTTATTAATAAGAATTATGCTATAAGGAAGAACCACCTCTCTTCTTATTTGTGGGCATATCTTTTATACTATGATTTAAAATCCAATACTCAATCTTTATTTTGTTGCCCATAGGTGCCATACGGTGTTCCTTAAGATTGGCTTGCTTTTTGTCTCAATAATTTTTTTTTTCCCCCCTATGGAACCGGAACCAGGGATTGAACTCAGGTCCTTGCACTTGCCAGAGAAGCACTTATTCCACTGAGCCATCTCCCCGGCCCTAAATTTCTTTTTTTAATTTTATCATTGCCTTCTTTTGCAATATAACAAAATGACTGAACAAGGAATGCCAGTAAATGTTCTGATCTTTGCATACACACATACAGATGTATGCTCTATCTATATAATTGTACACATATTTTAAAATAGGAATTTGTACAAATACTTCTGATTCTAACTCAGGAACTGAGACTCACTTTGACAAAATACTTTTGTTCTCCTGGAAAGCATAAACACTGAATCTCATCTGCAACATAGATGACACACTTATTTGCTTAATTCTAATGTACATACAAAGTAGAATTGATAATCCATATACACACCTGAAGAAAAATTTTACTAAATGTAATACATAAATACTTAGACATATCTTTGTTGTCTGTAGCCTTATAGGATCCAATCAATACTGTTTACCACATTTATTTACCTTTAAGTTCTTCAATTTCCTCAATGTTATTATTTTAATAAGTTTTATTTAGTAACTAGCCTTGTATTTAATTTTAATTCTGCCATTCCTATGGATTTAAATAGTGTATTTAATAATTCATTTTGCCAGTATTTAAAACATTGCTAGAGTTGTACAAGTTAATTATGCTATGTAAAACATTTTACTCAAAACAAATGCCACTCTCTTCTCATTCCTGGTATTCTTCCCATATAGCACTTGCTTTTCACCTTTCTTTCTTATCTCTCTGCTATAGATAAGTAGTCTTAATTTTTGTTCTTCATTTCCTGTATCTCCTCTACACAAAGGAGTAGGAAATTGATCTCTTTTGTTTCTTTTGTTCCATACAAAGATAAATATTCTTTCATACTTTGCTTTATCGCTTTCATATAGTTCCTAAAATTCACTCCCTATCAGTCCATAAAGGTATTCGGGCATCTTCTTCTTCCTCCTCCTCTTCTCTTTTCTTTTCTTTTCAGATATTGTCTGGCATGATTGCCAAGGCTGGTCTCAAATCTCAAATCCAGTCGCCTCAGCCTGTTAGCTGAGGTGACAGGGCAGGACCTCCATTCCAGAGCCTTAGTTCTGCAGCTGCTTATGATGCCATCGAGTGAGTGTGCCCCAGTTTATTTGACCACTCTTTTATGTACTGACATAGGTTTTTTTTTTTTTTTTTTTACACTATTTTACAATTCCAAACACTTCTGTAGTGGGGGTATTCAACTCACAGTTTTAGATATTGACAGAAACAGGGAAACAATGTCACAGATAATAAATAAGCTCCTAATCCTCATCTACCCAAAGCTTTGTCTTAAATAAACAAAATAGCCAAGGCAATATCATGATAAGATGGTAAAATGTAGAACTAGGTACTTGAGATGCAGAACTGTGGCATAAAAGGAACCAAGAAATAAAGTTCCTTTCTATTCAACTTTCCAACAAATCACACTTTTTTCTTAGCACAGTCATTATACTGTCCAAATCACTCTGGGCTTCTAACAGATTTTAAAAGTATCAGTGCTAGGAAAATACTTATTTAGCTCATTAAAGAATACTACTACATTAAAGAATTTAAATGTTAAACAAAAATGCATACAAAGGGCACATTAGCCATTCTGGACATAAAAACTACACAGTAAACAAAACCTTTTGCACATGAGTGTCTGGAAAAAAAAAAACAAAAAAAAAAAAAAACGGCCAGTCAGATAGCTCAGTGGAGTAAAACACCTGCTTAGGCAGAGTCCAGAGACCACATGGATATCTCTAGTACTCTGAGTAAGTCCAGGAAAATACAAAGATCACAGGAAGTGTTTTGGCCCTGCCAGTCAACTGTAGTGAGAGCAAGAATTCTCAGAGTAACTGGCCATATGACTGACAGGAAAATTTTTCTAAATATTCAGTTTCATGTGACACTTTGGAGATTTATCAGACTGGATTCATTGAAGAAATGTCTTGGATTCATACTTAAAATATGCAAATAAAGATGTGTCTGTTACAGAATTCTGATGCAGCCAGAGCAGCAGGCAGATTGATGAGGAAGAGAACTGGTATTGCACCTGTTCATCATATTAAAGTGTCAAAAGAATATATTATGTCAAATGTCAATAACTTGTTTGTCAGTTAAATAAATTTATTAATCACCTATGCATGGTGGTAAATGCCTCTAATCTCAGCACTCAAGAGGCTGAAGCAGGAGGTTCACTAGTATCTCAAGGCCAGACTGCTACATCGCAAGCCCAGATTTAGCCTGGACTATATGGGCTAACACAGAGCCAGGGAGATGGCTCAGTGGAATAAGTGCTTCCCTGGCAAGCATAAGGGCCTGAGTTCAATCCCTGGTTCTGCCAAAAATAAAAATAAAAAAGAAAATATACTAAACCATAAAGAGCACATAGAGATATGTTTAAAAAAAAAAAAAAAGAATTTAGAGTTTAAGTCCCTGTCAGAAATAAACTGAGAGAGGGCCAGGGAGATGACTCAGTAGAATAAATGCTTGCCTGAGTTCAATCCACAGTTCTGCAGAGAGAGAGAGAGAGAGACAAACTGAGAAATACATGAAGGTATTTTGATCAAACCTCAATGTGTTATAGAAAATTCCACTTACATTATTACTTATCATTAAGAATGAGTATTAGCACATTATTATGTAATCAAATGCTCATATAGTTGCATTTTCATTAGTCTGTTCTTGAGTTTTTGCCATTTTCTTTTTATTTTAACAAATGGTAAAGGTCATACTTATTTTTCACTAATTAAGCTGAATATATTAGCTGAGTGCAATGGCAGATACCTCTGATTCCAGCACCCTGAGTAGGTTGAAGCAGGAGGATGGAAAGTTTAGCCCATCCTGAACCACTGAACTTACTAAGATCTTATCTCAAAATTTCAAAATGGCCTCAAGAGGCTGATCAGGGTAAAGGCCATATGTTCAAATATCAGTAATCTCCCAAAATAAAATCCTAAAAATATTTACAAAACAAGGCTTAAGAAATGCTGTTAAAGTATATCATTTCACCCCAAATGTAACATCAGTTCTTTTTTTGTTTTTTAATGTATTTTAGTACAAGATCTGCAAAGTTTCACTACACAGATTGAACTCAAAGTAATCATCCTGTTTTCAGCCTCCTAAGAGTTGGGATTACAGGCTCACATCACCAAGTCCAGTCTCTGTTGCCATCTCAGCATACCCCAGAGGTGGGGCGGGGCCAGCATAGCATGCTGGTGATTCAACATCGGTCCCTGAGCCCCCATAAGCAGGCACTTTAGTCCCCTGAGCGATCTGGCCAACCCTGTACAATTAACATAAACAGGATTACAATATTTTAAAAACATTTCATTAATGTAGCATCAGGGCTGGTGAAATGGCTCAGCAGAATAAGCACTTGCCTGGCAAACGCAAGGTTCTAAATTCAATCCATGGTACCCCCCCAAAAAAGTAGAATCACAGCTCTGTATTCTATTTCAATAGGAGGGTTTATATCTGTGGAAAATATTGAGGAACTAAAAATATGGGGCAGGGCAAATGGCTCAGTAGAATAAGTGCTTCCCTGAGTTCAGTTCCTGGTTTCACCAAACAAACAAACAAACTTAAAATGTTATTCAGTGCTATTTTATAAAATTGTCATATCTATAAAATAGCACATCACCTCATAGCACTGGGCAATACTATTTTTTCCTGTAGTGGTGCCTAACAGTTTTTAAAAAACCAAGATACTCCCAGGAATAATTCCTTTCATTTTCCTTCCCTGCCAATGCATGCTTTTCCTTGGTTGAGCAACTATGGAAAACATGCTCTGTTGGTGCTTTGCAAAAGACAGTCACTTCACTTGTGTAGCTTCTCAAAGCTCCCTCAAGGTTGAAATTTCATTTTATTTATTTATTTATGTTTTGACAGAACCAGGGACTGAACTCAGGCCCTTGTGCTTGCCAGGGAATTACTTATTCCACTGAGCCATCTCCCCCGCCCTATGGTTGAAATTTTAACTTGTCATTCAATCCCTGCATGTTACATGTGGAGGATCACCTGGGTGACTATCCTTGAAAGAAGAACAGTCACCTCCATTTTGGCTGTGCCTGACCCTATTTCCATGCATTGATAGGTACAGAGCTGGCTAGGACTTTTCCTTATCCCTTCAGTTGGCTTTAAGCAATGCATATTGGTCCAGCCAACGTGCTGGTGCTGGTCTTTGAAGACAGCAGGTGTGTTTCCCTGATAACCCACAGTTGCTGCTATTGAACATGAGCCTGGTTGAGAAAGGATGAAGTGCTCTAGGCTGTCTGCTAGGAATGAGCCTCAAGATAGAGGCTATGATTTCCTGGGGCTTGAAAGATTACACATCAGAGCTGAAGCACTGGACTCAAAATATTAGATTCTACATTAATAGCATAACACAACTTACTTTTCTGCATATCCTTCTCTCTGCATTGCTCAGAGGTAAGCTGGCCTCCTATCTAATCCAGCTCACCATCCTCACCTACTTCCTGCAACTCTCAGTTATGCATCCTCAAGCCACTCCTCCTTCATGATTGAATAAAACCTGGGTGTTGGAATAAAGGCCTTTGTTCCAGATGGCCATTACTATGGCTGGACTTAGGATTCCTTGGCTTCCCATAACTATAAATATGTCTTAGTGTCGTTATATCGCCGTGAGGTGCATTGGAAGAGGTAGATTGGAATTAACTTGATGGGATTTCAATAATTTATCCATGGGATTACAAATATAAACTTTCTGGTCTGATAAGAGGACCAAAAAGGGCTTTCTTTTTGAAGGAGCACTGGGAAGCATAAGGCCATAGTCTTCATCGAGACTGAAACTATCTATGGAGGGTAGATTAGTCATTTGTCAACTATTCAGTAATAATGAGGTCTGAGTTTCTACAACAATGGGATTAGTAATGTTCCAATCCACAGTTCTCATTTATTTTTGTCTCATGACCAATGCTTCAATTCCAGTTCTAACTGGTATTATTATAATTTTATCTTGAAACATAAGTCAAGAAACCTACGAAACACTGTGGACAAATTCTTCAAACCAAAGTGCATCTCTCCTTCCACTGGCTTTATGGACATTATACGTGTTATTTGTAAATTAGTCCTTTTTCATCTCTGAACACTGGATATGCTTTGGAATTGTCTTACTTCCCAAATACACTGAATTCAAGGTACCTCAACCCATCAAACAGTAGTCCAGAGGAAAGAGAAGCAACAGCCCCGCCCCCAACCCTTTGGGAGCAGAAAGAAAAAGAATTTTCCTAAGAAATTATTTTAAGACTCAGGTATTGCAAAAGTAACCATGGTTGCATAGACTGATGTCTCAGGGGTCCAAAATTTAACCTCAAATGGGCAATAATTTGTGTGGCATTAAACTAAACCAGTTTGATGAACTCAAATGCCCTCGGCTCAATAGGCAGGACTCTCTGAGGAGTTTGTGTTACTTCCCTCACTTAAGTGCAGATTTGTAATAAAAATCTTAGTGCCAGTGGCAAGCTTTTTGGATATAATAGAAGCTAACCACCTGGAGAATCATATTTGAGAGGTCACAAAACTCTACACTTAAAGATCGATTTATAATTTACGAAGAAAATAGAAAGTTTTGTTTCTCTGAGTTGAAATTTGCTGAGCACGGCAGGAAATATTACTAGTTTTTGGCAAAAGGTTCAGAGCTTTCCTCATTATTTCAGGTCTGTATGAAGCCTGAGGCTTCATGGATCATTATCTGAGAAAAATCAGGCAATTCAATGTAAAGAATTTTGATATTTTTGGCTTTTTTTGAGGTGTAACAAACACAACTCGGGATCGGAGAGGACACTCTGCGGCTGCCAGCGAGGCGGGCTGGACAGCGCACCAATCACGGTGCAGCTCCGCCCTATATAAGCGGGCGGGCGCAGCGCCGCGGCCGAGTCCCGGCCAGTGCCTCTGCTTCCGGCTCGAGTTCTTTCCCCACGCCGCCTTCAGCATGTCCGAGACTGCGCCTGCTGCCCCCGCTGCTCCGGCCCCAGCCGAGAAGACGCCGGTAAAGAAGAAAGCACGGAAGCCAGCAGGTGCTGCAAAGCGCAAGGCGACCGGGCCCCCGGTGTCCGAGCTCATCACCAAGGCTGTGGCCGCCTCCAAAGAGCGCAGCGGGGTGTCGCTGGCCGCGCTCAAGAAGGCGCTGGCGGCCGCCGGCTACGACGTGGAGAAGAACAACAGCCGCATCAAGCTGGGGCTCAAGAGCCTGGTGAGCAAGGGCACCCTGGTGCAGACCAAGGGCACCGGCGCCTCCGGCTCCTTCAAGCTCAACAAGAAGGCGGCTTCCGGGGAGGCCAAGCCCAAGGCCAAGAAGGCGGGCGCGGCCAAGCCCAAGAAGCCCGCAGGGGCCTCCAAGAAGCCCAAGAAGGCTGCGGGGGCCGCTGCGCCCAAGAAGAGCGCCAAGAAGACCCCCAAGAAAGCGAAGAAGCCTGCCGCAGCTGCTGGCGCCAAGAAGGCGAAGAGCCCCAAAAAAGCGAAAGCGGCGAAGCCCAAGAAGGCGCCCAAGAGCCCAGCAAAGGCCAAGGCGGTAAAGCCCAAGGCTGCAAAGCCCAAGACCGCCAAGCCGAAAGCTGCCAAGCCCAAGAAGGCGGCAGCCAAAAAGAAATAAGAAGTTCCTTTGGCCAGCTGCTCCGAAGTTCCACGCAACCCAAAGGCTCTTTTCAGAGCCACCCACAGATTTCACGAAAAGAGCTGTTGCGCTTTTGGAGGTGTGGCCATTTGCGCAAACCGTGGTGACGGGTTTGTTTCTGGAGGGCGGTGCGAATCTATGGTTAAGCTCCTTGGGGGCGCAAAACGGGCAGCAGTCTGAGAAAAAGTGCGTGTTAAAACGTACGATCATAAGGGTTCGCGTTACTAGGTATCATTTCCACGCGACCATGTTTTGGCTTTTGGAAAGTTAAACCCTGCTTACCAGAGAAAATTGGCAATTTACAAGCAGAAGTCAGACTTGGAAGCATGGCCCTAGATTTAGGACAATTTTAGTAGTAGCGCGGACATGGCCATAAGTGTAGTAAATTGGAAATCGTGAACTGAATGCTTTTAGGTCACCGTTCGAAAGCCTACCCATTCAACATACCCTGTGCTTTTGAGAACTCTAAAGTGCCATTGCTTGGAGAGGTTTATTTATAGCAGGTTTGGGGAGCCCAGTTAGAGCTTTCTGATTGGACCGAAGTGAAATAAAGTAGCCAATGAAAAAGTAGACATTTAAGTGTCGTTTACATTCGCATTTGTGACGACATACTAAAGTTAATCCAATCATAGACGAATTTTACTGACCTTATTTGAATACCGCATCCATAAATGAATGTAAACTAGCTGTTGGGGGGTGATTATGTCACCAAATATAACCTGGAGTGATTTTTTTTAAGTTGCTAAAGTGCCTGAACCCATCTAGGTTGACACGGCCCGGAAGAAAGACAAAGGCAGTGACCAAGGCACAGGACAGTAAGAAGCGCAAGCGCAGTCACAAGGGAAGCGAATCCATTTGTGTGTACGGTACAGCAGGTGCACCCCAAAACAGGCATCTCGTCCAAGGCCTTGGACATCGAGAACTTCGTGAACTACATCTCGAGCGCATCGCTGGCACATCATGGCGCCTGGTGCACTATAACAAGCACTCAACCATCACGTCATGGGAGATACAGACGGCCGCGGCTGCTGCTGCCGGTTGAGCTGGCCAAGTACGGCTTATTGGAGAACAAGGCCATTACTTAAGTAGACCGGCTACAAGTAAGTTTGGCAAGTTAAGTTGTGTTTACACCCACCCCGAAAGGTACTTTTAAATGCTGTACACGCTATCAATGACTTGTAATTCTTTAGCTCCAAGAGATTTTTGTTGTTGTTGTCCTAAAAGTTACCAGTCTTTAATCGTTCCCTCATAGAAAATACTTGTGAAATAAAGCAAATAGCTTATCAGACGTTGTCCACTCCACTGGGCCCATAACAAGTTCTGTATAACTCACAAAACTACATAACCACTGTGAGCTGCAAGTGTCATTCAGAATCTGCAGCTCCTCGCCTCATGTGTGATATTAAAAATTGGCTAAAGACCATGTTAGATTTCCCTGAAACACCAAAAACTTTCTTCACTGCTTACCTTACAGCTGAGACGATTTCCAAGCAAAGCATCTTATAGGCAATGAGGGAAGGAAAAGTAGGTATTTTCTATCCACAAGGCCTGGAGGAAGAGGGAAGAGGAAGCACTCTGAGACCCTTGCAAATTGTCAGTTACACTCTTTGATAAAGTTAGTTCATGGTTTTTTTGTGGCCTTCAGTTTAAAAGCTCTCACAAATCCCCAGAGAATTAAAAAAAACAAAAAAGAGCCCGTCCACATTCCCAAGAAACAAAGAAATATGACAGAAAGAGCAATCGAGAGAAACACAGATGTCAACATTAAGATTCCTTTTACTCGAGACAAAGTGACTAACATCAAGAAATCAGCAAATGCTAGTGAGCCTGAGAAGGAGGAATGTTTTCCATGGTTGGTGAGAAAATAAACTGATACAACCATTTAAATGAAATTTAGTATACATATATCTCCCTCTAAAACTCCATACAGCCCAGGTATTTCCATCCTAAGTATCTTGCCTAGGAGTGTGTACTACATATAGCATATTACATGGTGCTTGCATACCCATGACTATAGCAGCACAGTTCACAACAGACAAATTTTAGAGGCAGCCTATATGTGAATACAAAAATTGCATACAAGTACAACTGTCATAAAGGATAATCAGTCATTTGTAGGAAAATGAATGTTTCACAAGACCCGTAAGTGAAATGAATGAGACACACAAACATAAACATGTGGTTTCTTTTATAGGAGAAATCCAAAATGTAAATAAAGAGCAAAATAGAAGAAATAATAATAATAATTTTTTAAAAAAGATGAAAGCAGGGGAGGGGAAAATTCAGGTAGAAAGGAATGGAGGGGAATGGAATAAAAAAGAATTAAGATATTTATGTACTAACTCTTCCCATGCAATGTCATCATATACTGAAAACATGTATCAATAAAAATTGAAGAAGAAAAATACAAAAAGAAGGGATCAACTGACAATGGAAGCAAGAAATAAAAGACAAAATTGACTTAAAATAATTAATTCTAATGTCCGTAAAAACATAAAAAGGATATAAACAGACTGAAAACCTACAAAGATCAGAATTGAAAAAAGGACCAAACAAGAACCTAGACAACGAAGTTCAATCCCCAGGACTGAGCGCAGCACTGACCCCAACCCAAGGTACGCTGAGCCAATGGCAGTGTGGTCCATGGTGGCATGCGCCTGTAATCCCTGCGCTGGAGAGGCTGAAAACAAGGAGCACTATGAGTCCAAGCTGCCTAGTGAGACCCTGTACCAAATACATTAAAAAAAAAGTCAAGTTTTTATTACGAAGGCCATAAACAGAATATTAATTTTCATAAGTTTGTTCATTTGGCATGGTACTAATGTACTTTGAAACTCTGCAAGAGTGACAGTACTTGAACAGTTAATTATTAACTTGCATTTTATATCTAGCTAACTTCACCAAATTCTGTTAATTCTGATTAATACCTAATATATTACCTAGGTTTTTATCACAGATATTAATATTAGCAAATGAAAAATTTTTTTTTGCCCAGTAATTATTTGTTAGTTGCTTTTATTCCGTTAACTGCAGTATAAACAAGGTGCCATATTTGAAAAGCTAGCAGTCATGGATGTCTGCATTTGCCTTGTTTCTATTGGAATGGTTTTTGCAGTTTGTAATTTAGTGTGTATGTGTTCAGTATTTTGTTGATGAAGTTATCTTTCATGTCTGTTTTAAAATTTTTGTAAGAAATTTTTTATTAATTTTATTCAAATCATTTTGGGGGGAGCATCTGAGATAATCATGGCCTTTTGCTTCTTTAACCAGTTGCAGTGATGCATCATGAATTTCCTAATATTCATTCCTATGTGCATTTCTGTGTCATATCTTATTTGTTCATGTTGTATTGTTAACTTAAAGAATTACTAGGTAAATTCTGGTTATTACATGGATTTTTTTCTATTTGTATACATACATAAAATATTCTATGATTTTTCTCTCGGGTTTACTATCATCAAATTTTGTCACCAAAATTATGGTAGCTTCATAATAAACTTAAATGTAGGAATCTCCACTTCAGTTCTATATTTCTGTGTAACAAATTATTCTAAAACTGAGTATCTTAAATTCATGAACATAAAACCTTTACTACTTGTTCTACTGGTTGTGGATGAGGAGAAGAATGGCTAAAGGGTGGCTCAGGACCTGTTCTGAGGTGAGAGTCAGTACAGAAGCATGTACTATAGTCTGGTGAAGAACACCATCTTCTAAAAGTGGCAGCTGTTATCACTCAAAAACAGGGAAATTAGAGAAAAAGAGTGGAGCAAGCTGTAGCACATTTTTGATCAACTTTTAGAAGTAAGTACTATCTCCTGCTATATCCTGTTCAGTACAAGCAAGCTGATTCAAGTTGGTGTCTATCTAGAGGTGGATTAGGGTTCACTTTTTTATTGCAGGGATAGAAAAATATTTTTGTTGACATATTTTTTATGTACTATACTACCTTTTTTGAATGTCACAAATATTAAATACTACATAAAAATCACCTGTACAATCATTTGGATCTGATTGTACAAACAGTAGATCTACAAGAATTCCAACATGGAGTACAACTGACCACTGCCTATGATGAACAATTAAATCCCTGCAAGCATCTCCAAGGGACATCTCCAGGACACTGGAAAATATAAAAAGACTGTACAGCAGTATCAGGAACAAGACCTTTTTTGTTTAAAGGATTGAATTAATGGGCAAAATCCTAAGATGCCAACTGTAAAGCACACCTCTACTGTATGGCTGTTGTTGGAATATCCAACAAATTTGTTCAAGTTTTTTTTTTTTTTTTTTTTTTTTTTTTTTTTTTTTTTTTTTTTTTTTTTTTTTTTTTTTTTTTTTTTTTTTGTAAAACCAGGGATTGAATTCAGACCCTTGCTCTGTTCTTGCCAGGAAAGACTGAGCTATGTCCTTGGCCTGCCAGTTGTTCAAGCTTTTTAAGAAAAGTAATCCGGTAGAAAAATAAATACTTAATAACAAAAATTGAAGTCTTGGAATGTCTAAGATAGTAAAAATATAAGAAAATAGTAGTCTTCAAACCAGATTAATGATAATTAAATTTGGACAAAAACATAAAACTAATTTATTTGTTTTTGTTGATACCAGGGATTAAATTCAGGACTTCGACTTGCCAGGCAAGCACTTATTCCACTGAGCCATCTCCCAATCCCCCCAATTTTAGGAATGTAAAACAAGAAACAAAACAGAATAGGCATTCACAGAGGCTGGGATTGGATCCTGGCCTAGCCTGTCCTGCCCACCTTGCTCCCCAGGGATGGCGATGGAGTCTGGGGTATGATGGTGTACTCCTGTAATCTCAGCACTTGGGAGTCTGAAAAACAGGAAGGATCATTACAAGTCTGATCTGTGTAGTGAGACCCAGTACTAAATACCTTAAAAAATGAATAAAAATTTTAAAAAGAGAAACACCAGTTAAATAGCTCAGCAGATTAAAGTGCCTGCAAGCAGGGGTCAGGGATTCAATCACCCAGCCTGCAGTGCCACCCCACCCCCGGGACTCACTGACACAGCAATTGAGACTGAGTATATTGGCACAAGCCTGTAATTCCAGCTCTTGTGGGGCTATAAACAGGTGCATCACTATGAGTCTGATATGGTAGTGAGACCCTGAACTCCCCAAAATACAAAAAACAAATAAATAAATAAAAAAGAAACAAAATAGAATAACTTATTCAAGAAGAGATATAAGCAGATTCTTGAAATGTCTCCATATTCACTTTTAAATTATAGCAGGACCATATGCAAAGTGCTTACTTATAAATAAGTTTATTCAAGAAATTGTCACTGAATGACAATGGGTACCAGTATTGGCACTGGAAATAAGGAGTATCAGAGTGCAGTCATTAACTTGTTATGCCTTCAGTCAAGGAGTAATAGAGTAATATTAATGATGTGATATATTGTGAAGTTAAGAAACAGTTTATAATACTACCCTTTAATTTCACACCCAATCCAGGGTTTAGGGTCTCCAAAGCCAACCTCGGACATTATAATTCACTAGAATTCACATAACTCTGTGAAAGCTATTATACTTAAGGTTATAATTGATTATAACAATGAGACATATTAAAATCAGCTGAGAGAAGAGGCAAAGAGCAGAATGCAAGAGAGTTCCAAAGGCATTCTCATGTCTGGCCAGTGAGAGAAGGCAACAGGGTACTATGTGGCATACTGATAAACAGTAACACTCCCCCAGCTTTGGTGTCCAGACTCTACTATTCCATTGCATGTAGGACTGCTTATGTGGCTGGCCTCTCATCTTCAGGCTCTCCAGAGAACAGACATAAGGCATGGCCAAATCCCTCATCACAAATGACATTCTTATCTGGAATATTCCAGGGCAACTGGTAAACAAAAGCACTTAAAAAGCAGGACATCTCTAAAGTCTGCAGATTACCTCCTCGTCAAAACAACAGCCACATCATTCTTTGGATAATTTAAATCCTTTACTTTACACATAGTCATAAATAAAAACTGTGTCTCCACAATTTTTTTTTGGTGGAACTGGAGATTTCGCTTGCCAGGGAAGCACTTATTCTACTGAGCCATCTCCTTGGCCCCCACAATTTTTAATTAGTTATGCATCATTAACCATAATTAATTCTACACCTGCATGTTGCTTTATTGTTCTATCACATTGTTGTGTTGTTTTGTCTTTATTTTGTGTTTTTAGTACTGGTGTCTGAACCCAGGGCCCTGGCACTGAACTATATCCCCAGCTTTTTATTTTTATTTCTTTGTTAAATTTTGAGACAGAGTCTCTGCAAGTCTCTAAATTTTCCTGGCTGGATGAAAACATGAAAATCCCAGAGTGCTAGGATTACAGAAGTATGCACTACACACTAAATATTTAGATCAATTATGGATTCATTGAGAATTTTTTTTTTTTGGTAGTTTACCCAGACAAACAACTTCAACTATATCCTCCTTTCTTTGTACTCCCTAACTCCTCTCTAGAAAATAAGATTCACAAGATTAAAGATTAACTTTAGGGAAACTTTAAAGATATTAACCTTCATTATGGTAGCTTGGCATTCTGTTCTCTTTAGAAAAGAAGTTCCCTTTCTCCATATGGCTCACAGCACTCACTCCAGTGGATTTTCCTTGCACACACCATGAAGTGTGCCAAAATTACAGGAAACGGATTGTAGAAATGTAGATTGTATTTCAGAACTTTATTTAAATATGTTACTGTTAAGCTATGCTTTAGAAAAATGAAACAGTAGTTTATAAACAATACTGCTGCATTGTGCTATTTTTTAAAATAGCATGAAGTAGCAATGTGGCATAATTGGAAAAAAACAAAGTAGAACTTTGGAAAAAATCTTAGAAATCTAAAGAAAATCCTATATCAGAATGAGGAAGGCAAAACGGCTGAGACAAAAGGGAATAGGTAATTTGATCTCATATTTGATGTCTTGACTGTATATAATATTTAACATATATTAACAGAAAGGCTCTTCAGATTTCTTGGATTCTGGGTTGATTAAATTGTTTAAAATGTCCCATCAAGGAAGTTTTCACTGACGACCATATGTAAAATCACATCCTTCAATCTCCATTCTTATCTTTATTTACTCTAATTATAGACAGCACTAACAAACAACTTGCTTATATACTGATTTACCTGTTTATAATCCTTAAGACTATTCTAGGAAAGCAGAATCTTCATCTCTTTTGCTGGCTCCCTAATGCTTCAGGTTATTCCATACATGCAGAAGATGCTCAAAAGCTATCTGCAGGGAGATATAACTAACTGTTTACAGTTTGTATATGTGTACAACAAAAGAGTTGGAAGATAAGGAATAGGTGTCCAAATGGTTCAGTTGAATAAGTGAGCGCCAAAAAATTTCTCACTTTCCTCATCTATACTAACAGAGTAATAATAGATCACTTTTTAGAGTTCCTTTAATCAGAGAAGAAATACATATTAATGTAGAGAAGAAATTAATTCATGAATTAAATGAAAATATAAACCTTTTCATAGAAGTTGTGAAGTACGAAAAGACTCATCTGCATAAGAATAACTGACTAGTGTATATGCTATGCAAATTTAACCTCTGCTGGTTTGCTGCACACTGATTCATCAAAAAGTTATATACTGGGACAGGGAGATAGTTCAGCAGCATAAGCATGTGCCTGACAAGTGCAAGGTCCTGAGTTTGATCCTCAGTACCAAAAACAATTTACTTGAGCACAAGAGATTAAGCAAGTTGTTGTAGCTTTATCATTCTCATTTGATTTATAAAAGTATAATTTGTATTATTATTATGATTATTTTATACAAGTCTTGCTAACTTGCCTTTTAAATCTTTTTGCCTCATCTTCCAGGGGCTGAAATTACAAGTATACACCAACATATTCAGAATATTTCTTTTATAAGAGTAGTTATTAGGAATTGATTGTTTACCCTGACTAGCCTTTCCACAAGAAGTTTGCATGACAGGATAGTTGAAAATCTGTAAATTAAACATGACTGATAAAATGTGTAGAGAGCCGGGCATGGTGGTGCATGCCTGTAATCCCAGCACTCGGGAGGCTGAGGCAGGAGGATTGTTGTGAGTTCGAGACCAGCCTGAGCTACAAAGTGAGCTTAAGGCCAGACTGAACTGCATAGTGAGACCCTGTCTCAAAAAGACAAAAAAAAAAAATAAATAAATAAATAAAATAAAATATGTGGAGAATTGAAATTCTGGTTTCATTATTAATTCTAGTCTTTTTGTAGTCTCTTCTTTCTCCACCTACCCGTCCACACCTGCACCCATCTACCCATCCATCCATCTTCACATTATTTTATGGAGTCAAGGCCTAAGTGAGTTAAGCCTTAAGCATTGTTTGGGCTCTAGTAGTGATCCTAAAGCCAAAAGGGCTTAATTTACCTAAGCCATCATTTTGAATTTACTTCCAGTGTCTGAAGTAAAGAATACCTCCATATAGTCTCAAACTTCGGTGTGCGCCACAATTTCCTGAAACATTTTCATAAGCACAGATTGCTGGTGGCACCTGCGTTTTTACTGACTCACTGGGTCTGGAGGAGGGACCTGATTTGTATTCCTGAAGTACCTGCGCGAAGCCAGTGAAGCTGGTCTGGGGACAGGCAGATGGGACATGAACTTGTTCCAAGTAACCACGCAAACCCCAAAGGTTTGCAGCTTTAAACTTGGTGAGAGCTCCGGGAAAAGGGCAGCGCTCTTTCAGGTGCGACTACGGCAGGCAGGAGTAGCAACAAACGTGAGGGCCCGCCTACAGGGTCTCTGATAGGGCCACCCTGTCACGCCCCCTCGCGGCGGTTCTCTGATAGGACAACATCGCCACGCCTCTTCAGCCTGACTCTCCGATAAGACCGTCCTTCTAGGCTCCCTCACACTGTTTTCTGAGAAGTCTGTATACTTTCTCCCGCTAAAGGTGCTCCTGGGCGCGTCTCACCTTAGCCCTTCACGCACTGCAGACAGTGTGTCATTTCTTAAGCTCCCGCCAAGTTGTCTTTGTAGGACCGCCCGTACCTTTACAAAGTGATCTTTACAGTGACATTGCCTGCGGGCGCCCCCTAGTGATTCAAGATCCCAGCCTAATGAAGATAACTACAGTTTTTCTAATAATCTCTTATACTTACAGATTTATATTAAATGTTGTTTTTATCCCTAGAATGAACTATTTTGAAATTAAATGCCCTGTTGGCTTTCATTTTCTAACAATTTAAACAGGACTTTTTAAAATGAATTTTAGCCGGACATGGTGGCGCATGCCTGTAATCCCAGCACTCGGGAGGCTGAGGCAGGAGGATTGTTGTGAGTTCGAGACCAGCCTGAGCTACAAAGTGAGTTTAAGGCCAGCCTGAACTGCATAGTGAGACCCTGTCTCAAAAAGACAAAAAAATAAAAAATAAAATAAAATAAAATGAATTTTTATAAGTGAAGTGGAACTACAATTTCATTTCCTATTATTTTCTTTCTCCTTCCCCACCATTTCTTTCTATATTATGGGGCTTTTTCCTGTTTTCCTTCACTTTTAATGATCAGTTTATATTGTTTCAAACAAAAAAAGATCTATTTTTCTATTGATTGTATAAAATAAAGTTTATCAAATCCTTGAAATACACTGAAACTTGTAAAATTCAACTGGCCTTGGCATCATTTTGGTTGTAGGGTACAGAAGAGATCTTTTTTACCTGCCTATCATATTACTCATTATATATTCAATTTGTCTTTTATTAAATAATTTTAATAAAATATTTTAAGCCGGTTATAGTGCTAAATCAGTGCACTCTTAAATAAAACTATGTAGGTCTACACTTGTGTTCCATATGCTTTCCATTGAATTATCTGGGGCCAACACACATTGAAGGCTCTGAATTTCCTGAGAAGTGATTTGTCTGCCTTTTAAGACACTGGGTAACAATAGGAACACCCATCGCTTTAATCTGGATAACCCTCTCAATGAAAACTTCAGTCTGAGCAAATCTAGATTTAAACTTTAGAGCAAACATCCCTCGTATCTTAGTTATTATTCTTATTAAGACAAAATACCAATTTGTAGAGGTTTCATTTTAGAGTTGGCAATCTCCAAGGTAAGGTGGCATAGCAGAAGAGCTTTGCAAAGGGGAAACTCTTGGCAAACAGAAGGGAGGAAGGCGACACAGTAGCAAAGCGGCTTGGAAGGCTTCTGGAGCAGGCTATCCCAGTATCTCACAGTTAATCCCAGAATCTCACATCCTAAATCCAGCCACTTTTTAAAAAGCTCCACCTTTGACTACCTGATGCTTCAGAGGAAAATCTAGACCCAAGCTTTAACATCTCTGCAAGGCTTTGAGACACAGAACAGCAAAATTCCCCCCCTCCCAGGGATTGAACTCAGGCCCTTGCACTTGCCAGGGAAGTGCTTATTCCACTGAGCCGCATCCCCAGCCCAGAAGAGTGAATTTTTTCCAATCTCCCATAACCTCCCGCCCCAGGCCACCCCACCCCAACCCCATTTCTATTTAAAGGATTTTCGAAGAGTCTTGCATTTATGCCAGGTAACTTAATCCTGCTGAGACTGTAGAATTCTCCTTCCCAAGGGACATACATTAAATCCCTTAGCTCAGAATCTCCTAATAACAGTATTTGGCCCTGAACTGTGGCTGTGCTATGTTTACCACCCTAGATTTGCACTCTATGTTTTTATTGTAAGGAAGTTTCGGAGAGATTTTCATTTTGTTTTTTATTAGTAAGGTAGGGATGCAGTAATAAGATATTTCTACTCCTTAGGTGTTTTGCTCTCCCATAGCTTCCCAAAATATCTCGATTTTCTCCTTGCACAAAAAAATTTCACAGCAACTCTATCTACTGTCAGATGAAAATTATTCTTTTCTTTTTGTATTTTATTTTTCACAGTAAAAACAAGCAAAAACAAATAACAAAGACAGAAATAGGAGAACATATAGCAGCACATATGTTACAGATTTTAAAATGGAAACAGCTAATTAACAATGGTTGCTATATTCTGTAATTTTGTCATTAGATCTGTTACTCAGATTAACAAAAATAGTTATGCAAGACTGGACAAATAATTGATTATTAGTGCCTGCTTTCAAGAAACCTTAACTTTTTCTATATTATTGTCTACTTTTTATTTAATTTTATTTTGAAGATAAAAACAGAAACAAAAACATACAAAAAAAGACAGAAACAGGGTAACTTACAACAACACTTTTGATACAGATTTTCAAAAGAGGAATATCTAATTAAAAATGGTTGTTTTATTATCTATTTTTATCAGCAAATCTGTTGCTCGGATTAACAGATACAGTTATGCAAGATTCGGGAAATAATTGAATATTGGTGCTTGCTTTCAAAAAATCTTAATGTTTTTCTTTGTCTTTTTTTGTTTATTTTAAAGAGAATATAATAACTGATAAGACATTATAAATGGTACACATTTAGAAGACCCAAATGAGAGGTATTCAACCCTGGGTTTTATATTACACACTGCTGTCCTGATGTAGTTGCTCAGATCACAGATATCAGCATACAGAGTTCATCAAAGGGAACATTCTAAACATTAACTGCTATTTTCAAAAAATGGATGGAAATTATGAGAACAATCTTCCAGCCATCCTGTATATATTGTTGCATGTTTTTCCTTTTTCTCCTTTGTCTCAACTTTGTTGTTTATTCCTTAAGGTAAGTTTCTTTCTCTTTACTAAATGTATTATACCTTTCAGGTTTTATTTATCCTTTCATGTTCTTACACTAGGAAGATAATGTGATATTTACACATGTAGATCTGACTTACACTTATAGCCTCTAGTTGTGTCCACTTACCTATAAAGGCTTTCAGTTTATCTTTCTTTATAGCTGAGTAATGCTCCATCGTATAAAAATACCACATCCTTTTTACATGTCCCTCAGGTGACAGGCACTTTTGTTGTTTCCAAGACTGTGATTTAACAAATTGTGCTTCTATAAACATGGGTGTACATTATATCACTGTGGTATGATGTCTTCAGTTCTTCTGGGAAAATAACCAGAAGGGGGAATAGCTGAATTGAATGGGATTTCTAGCCCTAATTTTTGGAGGAGTCTCCATACTGATTTCCATAGTGGTTATACCAGTCTAAATTCCCACCAGCAGTGAAGGGTTCCTTTTTCCCCACTGCCTCTCCAGCATTTGCAATTAGTTGATTTATTTATGATAGCCATTCTTTCTGGGGTGAGATATTATCTCAATGTTGTTTTAATTTGCATTTTCGAGTGGCCAATGATGGGGAGCATTTTTTCATGCATTTATTTTCCACTTGTATTTCTTCCTCGGAGAAATGTGTATTCATTTTACATGCCCATCTTTGGATTGGGTTAGTAAATTTTGATGGCCAAATTTTTTTCAGTTCTTTATATAATTTAGATATTTCAACCTTCAGTGCCAAACTTTAATTTTTCCAATACCATTTGTTAAAGAGGCTATCTTTCTTTCAGTGAATATATTTGGCTCCTGTCATGGTTTGGGGTTTTTGCAAGGTGAACAATATAGTACAGGACGTATTTTATAATAAATTACCTAAGAATCACATAGTACAAGTGCAGGAAATCTATCCACACACTAAATCCTAACAAG
The DNA here is from genome assembly GCA_004027165.1 of Ctenomys sociabilis. Lineage (NCBI taxonomy): Eukaryota > Metazoa > Chordata > Mammalia > Rodentia > Ctenomyidae > Ctenomys > Ctenomys sociabilis. The sequence goes on along the minus strand of PVKA01008103.1, from coordinate 7,378 downwards.
TCCGGCTAGGGACCTAGGACTCATAACAATGATTCCCACCAGTCCAGAAAGAGGCCTGGAGCCCACAACAAAATCTCAGTCAGTCCTGCTTCATGGATCTGTGCTGGAAAGGCCCAAAGGTCATGGGGGAAGCTAGGAAGTCTATGCCAGTGGTATGAAGGATCTGTACTATCAGGCTGAGGGATCTGAACTGGAGCTAGAAAGCAATGCTCAAGGTAAGTACCAGGGCTTCCCGAAAAGTACCAAAGCTGTTCTCAGTCACAGTGAGGTCCCGCACTCCTCCAACAATAAGGAAAGCCAAGTTCCTACGATGAAAACCAACGCGACAAGCTTCATGAGGTGGAGCAGTACACCACCTTCCCCTCTGCAGCCAGAGATTGATGCTCAACATGAGGATCCAAGTTCATCAGGAAAGCCAGCATGACAAGGTCCTCCAGGAGAACAGCCCCAGAGAACTAACTAGCAGCCTCCAGCAGCTTCCAACAGCTTCTCCAAACAGCATCCCTGACAGCGTCTCAGCAGCTTCTCCTGTTCTGCCTTTATGCCGCTGGCAATAGCCCTCAAGCGGGCCTCCACACCCAGCACCATGCTCATTTAATTCAGCTGGATGTTGTAAGTTGCCCACCTGTTAGAAATTTACTACAGCCCCTTTGTTAAAGATATCCAAGAGTGTTTGTAGTTGGATTTACATCTTCTAATCTAAAGATCCTCAAGTCTCTTTTGTTGCCAGTACCATGCTGATTTTATCCCAGCAGCTTCGTAATATTATTTCCAGACAGGGTTGTAATGCCCCCTGCCTTGCCTTTGTAGCCCAGGATTGCCTTTGCTATTCCAGGTCTTTTCTGGTTCAAAATAAATTTTAAGAATGTTTTCTCTAGCTCTGTGGGGTACATTGATAGTATTTTGATAGGGATTGCATTAAATCTGTGTAACAATTTTGGGAGTATAGCTATTTTCACGATATTAGTTCTTCCTATCCTGGAGCAAGTAATAACTTTCCATTTTCTGAAATCCTCTTTGATCTCTTGTGTTTAGAGGGTCGTAATTTTCATTTACAGCTCTTTTACTTCCTTTGTTAGATTAATTCCTAAGTATTTCTTTTCTTTTTTTTTTTTTCTTTTTTTTTTTTTTTTTTTTTTTTTTTTTTTTTTTTTTTTTTTTTTTTTTTTTTTTTTTTTTTTGTCTTTTTGAGACAGGGTCTCACAGCAGCTCAGGCTGACATTAAGCTCACTTGGTAGCTCAGGCTGGTCTCGAACTCACAACAGTCCTGCCTCAGCCTCCGGAGTGCTGGGATTACAGGCCTGCACCACCACGCCAGCTTTATTTCTTTTTTTTTTTTTTTCGATGCCATTGTGAAGTGTATTGTCTCTTTAATTTATCTCTCAGTGACTTTGTATCTACGTAGTTAAAATTATTTTTTAACTGATATTAACATTGTTGTACTTGTAATCTCTTGGTAAATGTTTTTGTTGTTTTCATCTTTTCATATTATTTTTCATTCCAGGTATGGTTTGTTTTCAGAGTGATATATATGTTAATATGTAATTAAAATATTTTAGTAATTCTAATTTGAAATAAGAAAAAGTACAGTTGCTTGCATACATTAGTTTGTTTCACATAAAATTTAAAATTTCATAAAAATATGAAATGTTGTACATATACCAGTGCTGATATGCTTATCTAGGAAAGGAAGAACACAAAATTTTCCTTGATAAGATCAAAATCATATGACAAAATGTCAGATAATAAACTATACCTAATATCTTATATTTTGAAGTTTCATTTATGTATTCCTAAAAATTCAGTTTTTAAACTTGGAGCTTTTATGGAATAAAAGTCTATCAGAAAAGTGTATTCATTTATAAACATACTAGCCAATTTGTGGTTTGTTTGGTTTTTTTCCTCTATTTTAGGTATAATGGTTGATACATTGTGTTAACGTGGCGGGGTGGCCACGGCGCAGTTCCTGCGCAGTTCTACCTAGTGAGGGTTCCGCCCTAGAGCACAATTGGTTCTGCCCCAGAGTGACTCAGCGCAAAGAGACCCCGTAAAGGGGCTGAGGAAGCGGTGGGTGTTCCATTTCGTCGGAGGAACTTCAGTCTTCCGGTTCTGCTCAGCCCTCATCGCCTGATTTGCAGCGCAGACTCTTCAGCGTCCATCACCGTCTTCAGTCTTCTGTCGTTAACCGATTAGCTGACAGAGACTTGCATGGAGCACAACAGTGAGCTTTAGACTTTAGGACTGAATTTCTCAGTCTGGGGCGTGCAGACGCCCTCTGCACGCTCACGCTCCCTCATCAGACTGCAGCTGACTGTTATAAGCCAGTCTTGTAATTCCTTATACATTGTATATCTTTTGTTAATATCTGTTCCTCTAAGTAAAACCCTGACCAATACATTAGGAAAGGGTCTATAGGATGTTCAGGGCCTCACTCGGACTCAGTGATCTGCCTGTATACATCTTCCAAGAACTGGGATTACAGGTGTGTGCACCCCACCCAGTCTCGATTGCCATCCCAGGGCACTGCAGGCCCAGGATCGAACCCCTGCATCTGCTTGCAGGCCCTTTAATCCACTGAGCTATTTGGCCAGACCCCTCAATCTGTCTTTAACAATGTTCAAATCTAGTTTCCTGCCATTACCTTGTAGCACAAAATACTCCCAGACCCCAGACAGTATGCTTCTGTCTGTTAGTTGCCCTGGGAATAGTTCCTGTTCCAGTTCTGGTTGCTTCTGTCTGTTAGAAAGGGCCAGTCAGTGTGATGCACAGCTGGTCAGGGTGATGTGCCTTACATAAGCCAATCCCTAATTGATAAGCCACTCTGCTTCTGTACTCCTGCTTGCTTGTCTCAGAAAGGCCCTAGATCATCAGAGATCAGGGCCTTATACTCTGGCAATGATCCCAATCCTTGCCCATCAACATAAATAAATCTGCTTCTAAACCCCATGCGTCACTTTGGTGTTCCCACTTGCCACTGCAAGTGCCTTATCAAGTGATCACAGCCTCCAAATAGTTTAGAACAAGATAGATTTAGAAGCTTGACCTGGGCAACAAATCTTCATGATATACAATATACCTGACCACAAATATTTGATATGGTTTGATAACACTGTATTACACTAAAATAAAACCAATTTTGTTAGTGCTTTATTTATAAGCCAGATTAAGCAAGGTTTGAATGTAATGTTATTGATTTCAACTGAAAACACTGAGCATGATCTGATCTGAGTCCTGTGTCCTTAAAAACCACAGCAAATAAATGAATCTTTCCACTGTTGTTGTTCTGAAAATGGCCTACTGGAAGAAACTCATAGGACAAAAAGTTGTCTATAATGATTGTTCTTTTTCACCTATGACAATACAACAGGGCCAAACACAGACCATACAAATTTCTCATAAACAATTAGGTGTGTTGCTTTTCCTTATGGTAATTTTAAAAGAAAAACAATCTTTTAAAGATAGATTCTTACTATCCTGTGACCCAGGATGACCTTGAACTCACTATGTAACCCAGGCTATCCTCCAATTCACAGTTATCCTCCTGTTTCTGCCTGTGTTGAGTGCTAGGATTAGAGACATGCACCACCATGCTTTGCAAAAATATGTTTCTTAACCAAAAGTTAGTTAACAAGGCAGGCCAAACAGCTCAGAGGATTAAAGTACCTTCAAGCAGACGAAGGGGCTGGAGTTCCATCCGAGGCCTGCTGTGCTGGTCCCGCTTCCCGGGCATGCTGAGACCACAATCGAGCCTGGGTATGGTGGTGCACACCTGTAATCCCAGCACTTGGGAGGCTGTAAACAGGAGAATTACTCTGAGTCTGATCTGGTAGCGAGACCCTGAGCACCCTGTAGACCTTCCCTAAATTACAGGAAAAAAAAAAAAAAAAAAAAAAAGATTAAATTATCATCTTTCCCCAGAAACCTGAACTTTTGCCCCCCCCCCCCCCAGCCAGAACCAAACTTTGCTGCTTAAGGGTCACTTTTGAGACAGAAATGGTTTCAGGTCCAAACATTCTTTGATCTATTATCCATCCAGTCAGAAGACTTTTCATCCCACTGCCCCATAGTGAAGGTCCTCCAATCTTTTTCACACTTTCCAATAAAAAGAAAATTCTATCTTGCCTCACCTGCACCAAACTTGCAAATATTACACCATAGAGTGCTTTACTTATCAGTATTCTTTTTGAAGAAAATCTCTTCCCATCTTAAATATGAATTTGTTTTCTTATTTGACATAACATTTGGACCATTCTTTCTGCCTGGCCATACTTTATATTTCACAAAATTTATTTAGATATGGAATAAACATTGGATTTATTCTCACCACTCTTCAATGCTATATAAAAACCAAGTTCAGGGGGCTGGCCAAATAGCTCAGGGATTAAAGCACGTGCAAGCAGACACAGGGGCCCTGTGTTCCCTAGGCCTGTTATGTATGCCCTGCCCCTGGGGCCCATTGAGACAGCAATTGAGACTGGGTGTGGAGGCACGTGCCTGTAATCCCAGCACTTGGGAGGCTGTAAACAGGAGAATCACTCCAAGTCTTATCTGGTAGTGAGACCCTGAACACCCTGTAGACCCTTCCCTAAAAAATACAGAAAAAAAGAAAAAAAGCCAAGTTCATTTATTCAAAATGTATACATATAAATTAGGTGACTGGTCCTTTAGAGTAATTATTTAAATCCTATAAACTCAAGAAATATAATGATCAGTTTTAACTAAAAAACAAAAGTTAGTTATAGTTGGATGTGGTGGCCACACCTGTAATCCCAGCTACTACAAAGGCTGAGTCAAGAGAGACCCAGATAAGTTCTAGTGTGCTTGGACAACTTAACATAAACCTGCCTCAAAATGAGAAGGAAAAGAGATTAGCATGGTCAGCGTCATAGCACTTGCTTACCAGGAATGAGACCCTGGATTGAATTCAAATGGTCATATTTATGGGGTAAATAATAAAGCTTTACTGACCTAGTGCTCTCATTTTATTAGTCCTATTTTTCAGAAATTGGAAATAAGTCAGATTGAAAAGGTCTGTGTACCCAGGCAGTGTGTCTTAACCATGAACACGTGCATTTGCACAAATCAATGTTCTTTGTGAGGTGAAATCTCACAGCACAGCTGAAATTTCACTCAAGTAAACTTGTGGCAATTGGGCATGCCAAACAGCTCAGAGGGCCAGCCAAATAGCTAAACAGATTAAAGCGCCAGCTTAGGCAGACGCAGTGGTCAGGGATGGATCCCCAGCCTGCAGTGCCAGCCCTGACCCCTGGGCTCCCTGAGAGGGAGATTAAGACTGGGCATGATAGCTGACACCTGTAATCCCAGCTTTTTGGAAGCTGAATACAGAAGGATCACAAGTCCAGTCTATATAGTGAGACTCTGTAGACCCTGTACCAAAATACAAAAAAAAAAAAATAATTGTGGCAATTTTTGAACAGAGAATGTCTCATCTAAAATGGCTGGATACTGACTAAACTCTAATGATTTCATTCTTGATGGGAGCCTTTCTCCATAATTATCAAATTCCAATTATTAAATTAACAAGCATCTGATATTGCTGAAACTAATATTTCACAAGTAAATAAGACAATAGCAATGGTCATTTAACTTATTACTTTTGTCCTATATTTAAAAAGACAGGCTATTCAGTTTTCAAGATACGTATATGAGGAGGAAAAATCGTAGACAAAGAATAGAAAAGGCAAAGTGTTGGGGAAAATGGAGTATAAAGGCAGAAGGGAAATATGTCCCTTGATGCCTTTTCTTTTATTCTGCCACTAGAATCTCCACAGCAGGAAAGGACAGAAGCTACGTGACAGATACACCCACCTCCTAGCCCTCTTCTCCTATGGAGTGTGAGTCCGCATCACCCCAGGACCGCCCTAGGGTGCAGCACGTGTAGATCTAGACTGGACTCTACATTTCCAAGGGAACAGGTAACTTCCTGCTGCGGGGCTACAGACCACAATAGGAGCAGCATTAGCAAGTGAAAAGATTACATAATTTAATGAATTTTACATATACATGAGTCCTCATAAAAAAAATGAAGCCTCAAAAAAGCTGCTTGTAGAGGTTACATGTACAGTAAGTTAGATAAAAGTAGCAAATTATGAAACCAGGAACGAAGGCCTTAGGCTAGTGAAGTTGCAAATGGAAAACTGCACGAATCAGAAGGGTTACTTTATAAGATTTGCATGAGCAGATTTTTCTGGACCTCCAAGTTCCCCCCTCTTACCAATCTCTTGATCTTAACCGTTCCGTATAGAATGCACTTCTGCAGGTACCTCCTGCCCCTGGGGCCTTAAAACGCAGGAAGGAGAAAAGGAGAGATAGGGCAGTGGACCTACAAAAGGACCATGAATACAGGAAGAACACCTGAGAAAAAGAGAATGGAAGACTTACAAAAGCCAGCTTCAGTAAAAAAGAAAGTGAAAGTAACCTTGTTCCATAAGAGGCTTTTCCATTTTAAACCATTTCTTTTAATTCTTAAACAGCTTAGGTGGGATAATTAGGTTTGGTATTTCTTCAGTCTGTGGTTAACCTATGTTGATTCGTGCTTTTCCAATAAGAACAACAAACTGCGTTCGCTACATCCTCCTCTGTGGCTGTACCTGCAGAATTGTCTTATTACCTCTCCGGGGTCTGTTCCCTTTCCTTTTCTACTGTATGTGCATTCTACACACAGCAGGAGAAAGCCAACACTTGTGAGGTTGTCTGCCTGACTGCCTGGCCCCTTTACCTCCCCTCTTCCTTTCCGGTCTCTGGTCTAGAATCTGGACTCAAAACTAAACTTACTACTCTTCAGGAGCTTTCAAAAGAATTCGTGGAGTTAACTGAGCTGCAAGTTTTTCCCGGCCTGACACTTCAAATCATAGGAGAAAGCAACTCCAGCAAACAGAGCAAAACTGTTTCGAATAACAGAAATTTATTCTGCAAAAAATATTAATGAGGCTGAACAAGCTGGCCTGACTTGGGGGAGGAACTGGCTCTGACAAGTTGACCAATAAGAAATCCACGTAGACTGCAGACTGCTCAATACTAGAATAAACCAATCAGAGACATGAAAATTCAAGCCTTCATTTGCATACCTTTGTCTACAAATATGCAAACTCTCAATGCTTGATACTCAGTCTTTTCGGCTTTCCAAACCCGTAGCGAACCATGCCTGAGCCAGCGAAGTCAGCCCCTGCCCCGAAGAAGGGCTCGAAGAAGGCGGTGACCAAGGCGCAGAAGAAGGACGGCAAGAAGCGCAAGCGCAGCCGCAAGGAGAGCTACTCGGTGTACGTGTACAAGGTGCTCAAGCAGGTGCACCCCGACACGGGCATCTCGTCCAAGGCCATGGGCATCATGAACTCGTTCGTGAACGACATCTTCGAGC
>PVKA01008102.1:54267-74905 GCA_004027165.1 Ctenomys sociabilis | reverse complement strand
AATAATCCTCCTGCCTCAGCCTCCCGAGTGCTGGGATTACAGGCATGCGCCACCATGCCTGGCTATCAATGTTGCTTTGATTTGCATTTCTGTAATGGCCAGCAATGCTGTACACCTTTTCCTTTTTTTTTTTTTTTTTGTGGAACCAGGGATTGAACTGAGGCCTTTGCGCTTGCCAGGGAAGTGCTTATTACACTGAGCTATCTCCCTGGCCCCTGCATACCTTCTCATGTACCCATTTATACTTATTCTTTGAAAAGTATCTATTCATTTCTTTCCTTTTTTTGGAACCAGGGATTGAACTCAGGCCCTTGCACTTGCCAGGGAAGCACTTATTCTACTGAGCCATCTCCTTGGTCCCCTATCTATTCATTTCAATTGCCCAATTTTTAAGTTTTAAATTTTAATTTTTTAAATGTGTTTAGTACAGGGTCTCACTACACAGTCCCAACTCATAGTGATCCTCCTGTTTTCAGCCTCCCTAGCTCTGAGGTTACAGGCATGCCACCACATCCAATCTCAATCACCATCTCAACATGCCTCAGGGGAGGGGCTGGCACAGCTTACCGAGGATTGAACCCCAGGGTCTGCATGTGCCTAAGCAGGCCCTTTAAATCACTGACCTATCTGGCTGGTCTTCTTTTTTTTTTTTTAATTTTTGAAGGTTTTTTCAAAAAATGTATTCTAGACATTAGTCTTCTGAAAAGCAGCTAGCAATTTTTTTTTTTTTTTTTATTCTGTAGGTTGTCTTTTCATTGTTTACTATGCTACTCAGAAGCTCTTTCGTGTAATCCCATTTGTTGACTGTTGGTGTGTCCTGGGCTCTCATGTCATAGCCCAGGCCCTGCAGGGGCCATTCTTCAGTCCCTCCAGTGGCTCGAGGGATGCTAGCCTCCTGGACTCGAGGCAGGGCAGGAGCTGGGCATGTGGGGTCTGCAGGCAGGAGAAAGGCTTTACACAAATAAGACAGCAGTGGTGGGGTGCAGCCAAGGGGGAGGCAGAGAGGGAGAGGAGCTGTAGGCCAGCTCAGTGCCAGGGTTAGCCCCTGAGAGAGGGCAGCTGGCATCAGCCCCACGCTAGGATGGATTGGGCCCGCAGGTGTGAGGGACAAAGGGCCTCCCACCTCGCAGCAACCCAGCCGTTGCTCGCCTGGCCGCCAGGTCTCCTCAGCCAGTGGCGCCAGGAAGGGTGGGCTGGCTGGGTGGGGCATAGGCCAGCCACAGACAGGGTGTGGAGCCTTCTATACTCAGTTCCAGGGGTAGGGGCTGAGGCAGTGCCATTCCCTGCTGGCTCCATGGAGCCCACAGACTCACTTGAAGCAGAGTAGTGCCTGCAGCTTTGTCCAGGTCTGCCTTATGGGGAGCAGCTGAGCTGGAGATGGACCACAACTTAGGACTCGGGCAAGGCCAGCCCCCAAAACACAGAGTTCAGGAGGGGTGCCATGTGAAGTCTGGCCTTGTTCTTCCCTGCTGACTATGGCACAGATAGCTCTAAGAATTTCTCTCTCAGTGTTCTCAGCAAAATACTGAGGCCTTTTGTACTTTTGGCCCCACTGTGCTCTCCTGCCCCTGCCCGCTCTTTAATTTACGGGTATATAAAGAAGCAGACGGTGCTGGGTTGTCACTGCCCCCACCAGAGGTCAGGTCCACCTGGTCCCAGCTTTCCTTTGTGTCTACAGTTGTTTCTGAACCTGCCATTGCCTCCACTTGGTAGCCCAGTGGCTGCCTGGCACATGCTTGCCTTGCCCCAGACTCCTCAGACTCCTGTCCGAGCTCCAGGCTGCATCGCTCAGCACTACCCCCACGAGAGAAGCTGCTCCAGGCCCCTAGGGGTCAGCCAGCGGACCCTTCCCACCCTACCCTAAGTCCTGAACTTGTCCCCAAAAGCTACAGCTGGTGAAGACGGAGCAAGGGCAGGCCTAGAGGGACAGTCGTCTAAGAGGTGGGCCTGGAGCGGAGCTTTCGAGGAACAGCAGGACTTCTGAGGCAGGAGGATCAAGGTCCAATTCAGCCTCACACAACTTAAATAGACTACCTCAAAATTCTAAAATGAACCCAGGCATGGTGATGTGCACCTGTCATCCCTGTACTCTGGGAGGCTGAGGCAGAGGATTGGGAGTTCAAGCCCAGCCTGGGCAATTAAATGAGACCCTGTCTCAAAATAAATAATAAAAAATAAAAAAGACTGGTGATATAACTCAGTACAAAGGCCCTGGGTTTGATTCCCAGTACCAGAAAGAGGGACACTTAGACACACTGAGCCCTAGTGACAGGCCTTATGTGTCACTCTCTCTCTCACAGAAAAACAAAGCGGGACCAGGGGGGAGGAGGCTTGAGTATCTCTGGCAACCACATCCTCAACTGGGGAAAAATCACCTCTCTAGGTCCCTGTCCTACCTTCACAGTCCTGGTTTCACTCAGGATAGTAGGAACCAGCCTGCCTGTCACAGTCTGAGACACTGTCGCCTTCCCCACCCCACAACACTCTAATGCCTGCTTCTGAGCTGTCCGCCAAGAGAGAGATTTGCCTGTCAGCCGCACCTTTGCTTCTGGCCCTGACTCTGCCCCCTGGCTCCCCAGCTGTGTTTGGTTTGGGCCCAGGGTGCCAGCCTGCCTCCATACCAGCTTGGGGGACATCTGAGCCCTCTAGGCCTGGCGCCAGGGCCCAAGTCACTGTTGGGGGTGGGGTGAAGGAGCTTGGGAGCCAGATGGGGGCCTCTCCCTGCTGTCAGCACCCATGATGGATGAGGGTTAGGGCAGGGAGAAGTGCCAGGGGGCCAGAGGCCTGCCTGCTGCAGGGGTGGTGGGGTGGGCCTCCTGGGGTCTGCAGGAAGGGCCTCTGCCACTCACAGCTGGGTCTGGGTGTTTAAAGGCCGGATAGGTGTCGAGCCTGCCCACTCCCCTGGCATCATGGGCACCTGGGCCTTGTCTGCAGCGCTTTTCTTCTTTTGTCTGACTCCTGAGACACTGCAAGGCGGTGAGGACAAAGTGCTGGGCAGCTGGGAGCAGGAGCAGGAGACGAGCATTGGCCAGAGAAGGTGGAGGGGTAGGGAGTCTGGGCTGGCAGAAGACTCAAAAGGAAACTTTGAGGGTATAAGGATGCCTGGGTCTTAGCCCCTCTCACACTTGGTGTCCTGCCCTGAATAGCACCCCTTTGCTCCTATAGGGCTGCCCCTACTCCCCGCTGGCCTGAGGAAAGGTAAGTAGCCTCTCTGAGCTCTGATGTCAGGGGAGAAGGCCTCATTCTCCTGCCCTCAGGACAGCCCCAGATGTCCCTAACTCTGGGACTCCAGAGGTGGGATCCCTCCCCATCTTTCTGGCAGATAGCACTATCAGGGGCCAGCTCAAGTGTGGGATAAGAGGGGTGGGGACAAGATGAGCTGGAGGGGCTGAGTGCCACAGAGACTTTATTGCAGGGACCATGGGACGCTAAAGGCAGGTGAAGAGGCTCCCTCCTGAGACCTGAGGCATGTGGGAGGGCAAGGGGGAGTCCAGGACCCTCAGAACTAAAGCTAGAGGGCAGAGGTGGGCAAGCTGGTGAGGAAGAGCGCACACCAGATGGGCATTTGCTGCTTTCTGGCTTGGTCCAGGGGTCCTGTATCCACTTCAGCCAGAATCCCATGCTTCCCTGGCTCAATCTCTTTGTCTTTCCACAGGACTGTAGCTCAGAGAGGCTATGGAACAGGGAGAGCTAGGAACCAAGATTTGAGGGTATCCCTGGGATGGGGGACTCCTGTGACCCTCAACTGGTTCTCATCTCTTTGTCCGGCATTGGAAGGGATGTGAAGCCTCTGTCTCAACCTCAGAGCCTTTCTCCATGCATGAGCAGGGACCCCCCCATCTTCAGCTTCCCTGCTGCCAGGCTGCTCCCCTTACTGTGTCTTTGCCCTCCTATAACCAGGAGGAAAACTGAGGCCCAGAGAGGGAAGGGTGGCGTCCATATTTGGCCTTCATTGTCCACTCCTAAGTCACTCCCCTTCTCTCCAACCACAGGCCTTGGGAGTCCAGATGGTTACAGATCAGGCAAAACTTTGGTGGGTGTGGCCCTTAGGACATGGTATCCAGTTTCTGCCCCAGCTTCTGCCCCTTCTGCCCACCCCCAAGGCTCAACTGCTCATTTCCCCCACAGGCTATGGCCCTCCCCGTGGGCTGGAAGCAGGTAAGGGCTGGGCCAAAGAAGCTGGGAGTCTGGGAGGAAATGCACTTCCTGCCTCTCACCCGAAGCAAAGAGGGGACTAGGGCAGTAACAGGGAAAGTGAAGGACAGGCGAAATAACCTCAGGAGAACAGAGCAGATCCCCATATTCCTCTATATTTCAGGGGGTGCTAGCTGGGGAGAGGGAAGAAAAGGAGGAGGGGTGTTCCAGGTCTCTTCCTGTGCCAGGATGCTCCACAGTACTCTCATTTGAGTGGGCCTGTGGGTCTAAGGGGTGATTTGGGGGAACTTCTGAGCCACCAGACTCCTAGGTAACCCTCTTTTCTGTCATCCAGACTTTGGAAGGGGTGCTAAATCTCAGAAGCCAGGTGAACCCTGCCCCTGCCCAGCTCTGTATCCCAGTCTTTCTCCCACACCCCTCACTCTGTCTGGCTTTCTTCAGTCAAGCATGGGAACAGGCTGGGAGTCCGTCAGGCGACAGTGGAGTCTGCAGGGTCATCATGTATGTCCTCTCCCCGCCTCCCTCACAGGGGAAAAGGGCCAGATTGGTGAATGTTTTGTTTTGTTTTTTCTTGAGGGGGGCATTTCTTGCCTTCTGGCTTGGCTCACGGGTCCTGGACCCCACTTGAGCCCAAACTCTATGCCTTCCCAGCTTATCTCCTCTCTTCCTGCAGTCCTCCTAGTACAGGACGGTTATGAAACAAGTAGAGGTAGGGCTATAGCAAACCAGGATTTGAGGGCTGTTCCCTGACATGGGGGACTTCTGAGTCCTCAGCTGATCTTCGTCTCTTTTTCAGGCACTGGAGGGGGTGTGAGCCCTCAGAAGCCAGGTGAATCTCACTCAGACCCTGCCTATCCCCTCCCCCACTATACTCCTCTCTGACTTCCCCTTGCTCTATCTCCCTGGAGTTTGAGACCCAGAATGGGAAGAGAGTGGGAACAGAGGTCTTCCCAGGTTCCGCAGCCCAGCCTGGTGAGGTGGAGAAGAGGAGGCTCATGCAGTTTTGCTTGGCTTAGGGGGAGCCTGGCCAGCAATACCAGGGTCCTGTCTGGGATCCCCCAAGCCTTAGGAGGGCAGGGCTGGTGTTTCAGTGAGGTGGTTTGGGGAGAGACAAAAAAAGGACCCACTCTTCACCCCACTGTAAGTGGACCTCAGACACACCTCCCTCACCCCTCAGCCCCTTGGCTCAAAACTGCTGTTGAGCAGCCAAAACTTGGCAGAGCATGCTTGTAATCCCAGCACCCAGAGGCTGAGCCAGAAGGATCATAGATTGGAGCCCAGCCTGGGGGGGAGGGCTAGTGAGACAGGCATGGTGGTACATACCTGGTGTAATCCTAGAACTCAGGAGGCTAAACAGGAGGATTGCTTTGAGTTCAAAGCCAGCCTAGGCTATAGAGTGAGTTTGAGGACACCTTGAAGCACATAGACATATATATATATATTTATGCATTATATGTTGTTTTTCATATATAAAATAAGAAGGGAGCAGGGATTAAACTCATGCCAAGGCTCTGGTCCAATCCCCAGTGCCCCCCAAAATCATGATGACTACTGGCCAGGGATCTGTTGAGCAGGCAGGTCCCAGGGTCCCTTTCCTCTGCTCCCCGTCTCTCCCCGGGCTTTGGAGGGAGTAGGAAGCTCCAAATGCCAGCTGAAAGCTGGTTCCATGCCTGTCCTCTGACTCCTATCATGTCTCTGCCTCCTTTCACAGATCCCTGTCCCCTCCTTATTCTCTCTGGCTCTGTCTCCCTAGGATATGGAACCAGGCCAGGAGCTGCAGCCTTCCTAGGGGTGGGAGCGCAGCCAGGTGAGGACACCTGGGTTCTGAGAGAGGGTGGGGCTCAGCCTCTCCCCCTTTTCCAGCCCTGGGGGACCTCTGAAACCAGATGTGTGGGGTCTCCCCACATATCTTGGCTTTATTTCCGTCTGGGTCCCTCAAAGCTCCAAGATTTAAGGGCAGAAACGGCTTGGATGTCGGTGTTTTCCAAGGGTGGGATGGGTGCCAGGTGAGGGGGCCCCAGAAAAGGTGGAGGAGAAGGGCTCATGGTCCCCAGCCTCATTCCTAGGGGAGGACTGGCTGGGGTCTGTGCCAGTCTCTCCCTTTCTCTCCCAGGCCTTAATGCATGCAGCCTCAGAAGGGCGAGCCATGGCCCTTACCCTATCTCCAGCTCTACTTACGTCCCACCTCTCCCTGTTCCCATCGCTGCCATGGTTTGTGTCACTCTCCCAGACACCAGCCCATGCATCGACTTACTGACACTACTCCTGTGGCTTGAGATATGGTACTGGGCCTGAGCAGCAGCTCCCACGTTGCTCTCTGAGCATGCTCAGAGGGAAGGGCTGCTGGGGGCAGGTGCCTGAAGGCCAGGGGTGAGGATGCTGCAGGAGCTGGTCTGGCCTAATGCTGGCCTACTCCCAGCCTCTGCCTTTCTCTTAACACAGCTCCCGTGTCTGTGAACGGCCATGGACCAGGTAGGGGAGAGTAGGGTGGGAACCTGGTGTTTGGTAGAAATTAGGGGTTGTATGGAGCTCGAGGTTCCCTCACCTGGTCCCTCTTCTCAGGTGCTGGAGAGGATATGAAACATCAAGAGTTAAGTGAGAATGGGGCATGGTGGCACAACGCTTATAATCCCAGCACTTGAGGAATCTGAGGCAAGATTACAGGTTCAAGCCCAGTGCAGGAGACTTAGTGACTTAGTGAGATTCTGTCTCAAAAATTTTAAAAAGGGCTGAGCAGGTAGCACAGTGGGAAGACTCTAAGTTCTATCCCCAGCTGAAGGTTGGGTGCAGTTGAGCCCTGCCCTGTCCCAGTGAACCTGTCTGCCCCTCACAACTGGCCCTGCCTCCTGCCTCCAGCCTCCTCACCTCCTTCGTGCTCTTTCTCCCAGGACTTAGCAATGGGAATGGGATAGGAGCTGGTCCCTTCCTGGGAGTCAGAGTCCAGTCAGGTGAGGACCCTTGGGCCATGCTGTGGTTCTGGGAATGAGAGGCTGGGTCACTCAGGGCCAGGGGACACGGTAGCTGTCTGAAGGGAGGATCGTGGGTTGGGTGGAGTCTGCACATGGCGTATCCCTTTTGAGCCTTGCACAGGCTTGGGAGAGGGCATGAAGGCTCAGAAACCAGGTGAACAGAGACCTGTTATCCCTGTTCTCCACCTTGGGTCTGTGTTCCCTAAATCTTCCCCTCACACACCACTTTCCTTTCAGGACTTGCCTTTGGGAATGGCCTGGCAGCCCACCCAGGTAAGAGGCAGAGAGTTGGTCCCAGAACAGCCCTAGCACATCAATGGAGCTCTCAGATCGCCCCCTTTGGCTAATCTTCCCAGACAAACCTGAGGCTGGCCTTCCGAGCCCTGTGGACAGCTGTGGGTCAAGCCTGGACTTACTGGGCACAGCACACAATCCAAGAACCAAAGGCTCCACTGGGGTTGGGATTGTGGTCAGGATCTGGAGGGAATGCATTCACAGCAGTGAAGAGCAGGGTATGGGAGCCAGGCTGGCCAGATCCAGGCTGGCCTTAAAAAAGCAAAACAACAACAACAACAACAAAAAAAAAAAAAAAAAAAAAAAAAAATCTAGGTCCTGTGGCTCTTAATGGCATTGAAGAAGGTAGAGAGGGTTGGTGATAGAAGATGGGGGCCCGTGGCTGGGGTTCTGGGTGGAGTCCAGAGATGAAGGGCCTTTACCTACTCTTCTCTCCACAGGCTTTGGAGGAGCTGGAAAACTTGGGAAGCCAGGTGAAGCCCTTACTGCACCTATCTCTGCCATACTTTATCTGCCTATGTTCTTCCCAAGTCCTTGATCTGCCCTATCCCCCACCCCCACTCTATGTCCATAGGACTTGGGAACAGGAATAAGCTAGAAGCTGGGGCCTTCCCAGGAGGGAGGACTCAGGCAGGTGAGGATGGGGGTTCCCACAGGTGGGGGTACTGATGCAGGGACTCCACAATCTCTCTTTCTCAGGCTCTAGGAGAGGACTAAGACCCCAAGAACCAAGTGAGACTCACTACTTGCCTTCCAATTGGACTCACACAACAAACAGTCATTCAGTAAATCAATCCAGCCAGTGATGAAAGCACACTACTGGAGAGGCTGAGGAAGGAGGATCAAAAAATCCAGGCCAGCCTGGGCAATCTAGCAAGCCTCTTTCTCAAAATAAAATATAAAGACAGAACAGGGTGGGGGCCGGGGAGATGGCTCAGTGGAATAAGCACTTCCCTGGCAAGAGCAAGGGCCTGAATTCAATCCCTGGTTCCACCAAAAAAAAAAAAAAAAAAAAAAAAAAAAAGAACAGGAATGTAGCTCAGTGGTAGAGTGCTTGACAAAATAAAAGAACCAAAAAAAAAAAATGCATGGGGCTGGGGAGATAGCTCAATGGCCTAAGTGTCTGCCTGGCCATTCAATCCCCGTGGTCATACATGCCTGTAATCCCAGTGTTGGGGAGGCTGAGACAAGAGGATCACCATGGGTCTGAGGTACATAGCGAGACCTTGTACTAAATTTTAAAAAATTGGAAAAAAAAAAAAAAAAAACCCAAGAAACCAATGAATGTACAGCTGTTCTAGGTCAGCCAGGTGCTGCAGGTGGCTCTCCCAGAGCCTGGGCCAGCTAGGGAACAGACAGGACAACAGTGTAAAGTACAGTAGGGGGCCATTGCTGCCCTGGGCTGGGACAAGAAGTAGAGGTCCAGGAGGAGAGTGGACCAGAACCCACTGAAAAGCTAGTGGCAGTTTGAGCAGGACGAGGTAAGATGCTGGGGGTCAGCTCCTTGGAATGCTGTCAGGACACACGTGCCCACCTTTTCCACACTAATGCCCTTCCTTGAACCAGGCTGGTCTGGCAGATGAACCAAGCCTAGCCTCAGGGACAGGCTAGGGCAGAAGTGGCAAATCTATGGCACGCGCGCCACAGCAGTCTCTTTGTATCACTGAAAGCTCTAAAAGGGTTGCCCCCACTGGGCTAGGGTTTTCAGGGACCCTTTCTCTTTTCCACTAGGCCCTGCAGCTCCAAACGGCTATGAACCAGGTAGAGGTGGTCTGGGGTTTCAGGGAAGCCAAGGATGGCTTGGAATGGAGATATCCAGGCCCCTTACCAGGTCCCCGTCTCTCCTCCAGGGTATGGAGGGAGTGTGAAGCCCCAGCAGCCAGGTGAGCCCTGCTCTATCTGGCCTCTTGAGCTCCCCTCCCCACATTCACACTGCCTCCATTCATGACCCCAAACTTCTGGCACAGGAATGGGCCAAAAGCCCAGCGAGATGAGTGGGGGCCTGGGGGCCCATGAATGCCAGAGGGGTGGGACTGTGGAAGGAGGAGGGCTGGGAGGAACATTTGGGATCTCTGGTTTTTGGCCTGGTCCTGAAGGGAGCCCAGTGGACCCTTTGGTCCATGTTCATCCTTCATTCTGCATCAGCCCCTCAGCTTAGAGCAGGTCCTGAGGGGCTGGGTGAGGCTGGAGCCAGGTGCCTCTGACAGGCAGTCTGAGTGCCTCACCTGCTCTCCATTTTCTACAAGTTTTGGAGAGGATGTAAAACCTCAGAAAGCAAGTGAACCTCACTCTTGCCTGTTTTGGTCTCCCCTAAAACTCAAAAAAAAAAATTTTTAATGGGGCCAGGGACATAGCTCAGCAGCATAAGCCCCTGCTTCGCAAGGCCAAGGTCCTGAATTTGATCCCCAGTACTGCAAAAAAAAAATAAATAAATAAAAATGAATAAAGTTCAAGCTCCCTTCCCCTTCTTATCCCTACCTCCATGTGTCTCCCCAGGGCTTCTGAACAGAAATGGGCTGCAAGCCCAGCCAGGTAAGCTGGGCCCATATCTGGGGTGTCCTTCCATTTCTCCCTCCCAGGCCTCAGAGGTGAAAAGGAGGTGAAAACCTGAGGGGAGCTGGGAGGAAGCCTCTGAGATTCCGGGTTCAGGGTGTGGGGTGCTGGGGGGTTTCACTTAGATGTCAAATTCTCTCTCTCTACACAGGCTTGGCAGTCCAGAACAGATTTGGGGCAGATAAGCGAAGCAGCAGAGAAGGGCTTCAGGGCCTTGATTTATTTTATTTTATTTTTTGTCTTTTTGGTACTATTTTATTTTTTGGTACCGGTAATCGAACTCAGGGCCTCATGCTTGCCAGGCGGATGCTGTGCCGCTGAGCTACATCCTTCATATTCAGGACTGTTGGGGTGAGGGTACTTGAGACCTCACATGCTGCTTGTATCTTATCCAGGTTTTGCAAGAAGCATGAAGCCCCAGAAGCCAAGTGAGTTGTTGGTTTGTCTCTCTGTATGTGAACCTCTGAAGCCATCTACACAGGGTATGGCTTGGTGGGGGGTGGGTCCGTGGGGCAGGAACCCAAGCAATGAGCTCACCTGGTGGAGCCTGGGTGAGTGCGGGCAGGGAAATGGCCCAGTCTGGGACTCCACAGGAAGGTCAGAAAGTGAGGGTTTACCAGCACCTCAGAGTGTGGGCAGTGGCAGAAAGCTGGGACAATGATGGGAGGCTCGAGAGACAGTTTGAGAAGCCCCTTGTACCTCCTCCCTGTCTCTGAGGCTACTCCTGGCCCATATCACCCCATGCTTACACATTTCTCCTCCAGAGAACTAGGCACCAAATTAGGCAATGAACTAGGAACCAGGCCCTGTGAGGGCCAAGAGGTCAGGGTTGCATGTTGGGGTTGGGGGATAGGGAGTGTGGGGAGAGGGGCTGAGGACAGGGACTGGAGGCCTAGGAGTTGATTGACTAGAGGTTTATCAACCTTTCTCTTCTCTCCTGTGGCCTAGGAATGGGTGTGAAGCCTCAGAAGCCAGGTGACAGGACAGCTGTATCCCTTTTCCTCCTCTGTCCCTAAACTCATGGCCCTTAGACACACTAATCATACTAAGCCAGGGCTGATCTGGGAAGAAAACTGCCACTGTTCCTGAAGGGAGGAAGGTAGAGAGGGGGATGGAGGACATAAGGGACCCCAGGGAGATCGGCACACCAGAGGCACACCTGGCCTCACCCTTGCCCAGCTGCAGCATTGACTTCTTTTCCCACAGGCCCTGCAGCACTAAACAGCTATGGACTAGGTAGGGGTGGGCTGGGATTCCTGGGAGGCCTAAGAGTGGGGATCCCCAGACCTCTCACCAGCTCCTGTTTCTCCTTCAGGCTATGGAGGGGGTGTGAAGCCCCAGCACCCAGCTGAGCTCCCCTGTCCTCATTCATACCACCTCCATCCATGACCTCAGGATTCAGGCACAGGATGGGGGTGGGAGTGCAGCAGGGGCTTTGAGCTTCCAGGACAGGCTTCCAGACAGGCCCAGGGAGTCTCTAGAATCCTGGCTCTTAAGGAGGCACCAAAGGTCCTTCTTTCCTCACTTTAGCCAAGGTCTGAACCCCTGCTCATTCTCCCACAGGCCTCCCAGCTCAGGACAGCCATGGAGCAGGTACTGAGGGACTGGGGGGAGGCTAGGGTGAGGAGGTCAGGTGAGGTCAGGGTGAGCGTCCACCTCTGGCCTGCCTGACCCTTCCTCACCTCAGCCTCCTCTTCTCCATAGGCCTTTTGGTTCCTATCAATCATGGACCAGGTAGGATAGGGGTGGGCACTGAAGCCAGGTGCCAGGGACCCAGAGAAGAGGCCTGTGGTGGGGATATCTAGAGTGCTCACATGCCCTCTTTTCCTTCTCTGGCCATGGGGGGTGGCAAGAAACTCCAGAAGCCAGGTAGCCTTTTCTGTCAACACTTCTTTGTAGGCCTAGAAAGTGTCTACTTCCCCTTCCTCTCCCAAGCCCCCACCTCTGCAGGATACAGGACTAGGCTGAGAGCTGGAGCCTTTTCCTGAGAAGGGGCCCAACTGGGTGAGGGGCAGGAGGAAAGCCTTCCATGTCCTCCATGGTCCTGCTTGTCTCTTGCCAGGCCTGAGGGGTGGGAGAGGAGACCTCTGAAGTCAGACAAGGGAGAGGCCCCATCTCCAGCCCTTCCCTCCTAGCTTCTCTTCCACTCTGTCCCTTACACTCACTTTTCTTCCCAAGGATATAGCAATGGAAATGGACTGGTAGCCCAGTCAGGTAGGACCATGGGGGCCAGGCTTGGGGATGCAGAAGGGAGGAAGGGGTGTGGATGGGTGAGCAGGAAGCAGGAGCTCCTTGCCTGCCTGTTGTGGGCTGTGGAAGCTGACCTGTCTCCCCTCAGCTAGTGGGTTGGCCTGGACCAGCCTGCAGGACAGCCTAGGTGGGGCACTCACCTCCCACTCCTTTCTCTTCCTGCTCCACTTAGGTCCCTGCCGTGAGGGGGTTGTTCCCCTGCTACTCCCAAGACCTCGCACTCTGGGGGTCCTTTCAGATAAAGGAGGTGGCTGGGGCCTAAAATCCCAGCCCCATCCCTCAGTGCGGAATGGCAAGATTCCAGGTCAGTGGAGAGGGAGTTCGCGTCCTGGTCTATCACATCCTCTGCCTTCGAGGTTCAGAGAGGCAACAGCTGGCCATACAGAGTCTGCTCAAGAAAAGCCTGGCTTTTGGCTCAGACAGGCTGCAGCCTTCCTGAAATCTGTGCTGGGCTTACTCCTGCCCTCAACTTTCTTTGTAGCACTGACCCCAGCCATCCAGTGGGGACAGGAACCTCAGAAAGCAGGTAGGATTCTGTCCTCCTCCAGGTCACATCTCAGAGGGACAATCCCCTACTGGATCTATGCCCTCCCCCATAGCAGATTAGGGTCCCTCCTTTGTCCTTCTTGCTTCTGTTCAAGCACCCCAAGTACTTGAATCGACAACCTTTTTTTTTCTGTACTGGGAATTGAACTTGGGACCTTGCACATGCCAGTCAGGTGCTTATGCCACTGTCCCCCCCCAAAAAAAAAAAAAAAAAACCAATGGTTTTAGGAGCAGGGTGGCCCTTACCTCTCACCTTCTTTTTCTTCCTCCAGGCCTCCCTGAAGCCAACGGTTTTAAGATTGGTGAGTCTGACCCAGGGACAAAGGGCAGCAAGTAGTGACAGGACTGTGCCTTCAGAGTCTATCCTCCACTTCACTTTCTGTTTTCTGCACCCTGTGCCTCTAGTCTACTCCCTTAGACCTATACTTGGCCCCCAGGGAGTCAGGGAAAGCATCCACTGTCCACCGCTAACCCCCATTCTCTTCACAGGCTACCAGACTCCCAGTGGCTACAGACCTGGAGCAGAACCCGGTGAGATGGCCCTTGTCTGCCTTCTGGTCCCCACCCTGAACTTTCAGTGCCTTCTTCAACCCCTTCCCACTGCCAGACCAAGAAGTGGTGTAGCAAGGGCTGGGCCAGCTCTGACCCAGTCTCCTCTCCCCAGGTTTTGGTGGCCTCCCCCCGCACAAAGTTGGTGAGCCCTGCTGTCTCCCTCCTGGCCAGTCCTTCTCCTCCCGTCCCTCAGGTTTCTCTCCTTATTCACTGCCACAAACTTGCCACCCCCTTTGGCCACAACGGTGGCTGTGATCTTGGCCCAAGTGAGGGTTGGGGGATGGTTGGAAGCCAGGTGGAAAGAAGGAGCCGGCTTGTCGGCAAGCCTCCTGGAGGCAGCCCGTTTGCTCTGGCATTAGTCGGATGAGGCTGATAGGAGTGATCCAGCAGGCATAGCCGATCTGTGGCTCTTAATGCTGCCCCTGAGTTCTGAGTCACTCTAAGCCTCCTAGGTGCTAAATGCCACCCCTACTCGCAGCCCCTACACCCCACCCTCACCCCCCTGCCGACCCTGTCCAGTCTCTCCTGCAGAGCTCAGCTACAGGAATGGAGCCCCAGGAGCTGGAGTCTTTCCTGAGGCTGAGCCACAGCCAGGCTGGAGTGGGGCAGGAGCGCTTGGCCCCTGGGCAGCCCTCACCTCTCACCTGCTCTTTCCTCCTCCAGGGTTCCCTGAGGCCAATGGCTTTAGGAACGGTGAGTGGGACCCAGGGACACAGTGCAGGAAGTAGGAAGTGGGCTATGCCCGGGGGCTAGAATAATTTGGGGGCTGGGGAGATAGCACAAAGGCATAAGTACCTACCTGGCAAGTGAGGTCAGGGTTTGATCCCCAGCCCAGCAAGCAGTGAGAGCCCCAGAACTCCGGGCATGCCAAGCTAGCCCTGGAACATGCCTTTAATTCCTGCACTTGGGAGATTGAGACAGGAAAATCACTGTGAGTTCGAGATCAGCCTGGGCTACAAAAGTGAGCACAAGGCCAGAATGAACTGCATAGCAGGGCCCTATCTCAAGAAAAAAAAAAAAAAAAAACAAAACTTTGGACTACAGGGCAAAGAGAGGAGGCTACAGCATACCCCAAGGCAGAAGGGATCAGTACGAAGCAACCAGGTGAGGGCAAGGGAGCTGAAGAGGGGACAGGGCTCTGAGGCCCACATAGCAGGACCAGCTCTGGGGGTTGGGGTTGCCCACACAGCTCTCCTCTGGCAGGTCAGCTGGGGGCCCAGCCAGGCTCTCCTTGGCCCTACCTGCAGCCCTGGGCCATGGGGGTGAGGCCAGGATATGGACACACAGGGCTCAGGAGCCAGCCAGGTAATGGGGCCTATGGAGCCTATGGCCCTATAGAGACACCCACAGCCTCGTGGAGGCAGAAATGGAGGGGCTGGGCTCAAGGCTGAGGGGATGGAGGGAGGAGGGAGGGAAGGGCAGGTGGAACAGGCCCACAGGCTCACTTCTCCTGCTCCTCTTCTCAGGGCCTGATGGACAGCTGCAGCCTGCACTGGGCCCAGGACCCTTTGGTGAGTGTGGGTCTCCCAGACACTGGGGTGAAAGTGGGTGGGCAAGCAGGGTCCTGTAGTCCCAGCACTGAGGAGGCGGAGACAGGAAGACAGTTGAGAGTCGGAGCCCAGCCTGAAGTACATGGGGGGGGGGGTGCAGGCAGAAATACTCTGCTGATCCCAGCTGTCACTGGTCTGTCTGTGTCTTAGGGAGCTCTGACATGAAGAGAGGTGGCCATGGCCAGTTGGAGGCCAGTTACGGAGGTGAGAGGAAACCGTGACGCCCCACCTGGCCTACACTAAAGCGTCACCATTTCTACCCTGGTTGCACTGGAGGGTGCCCCACAGTCCCGGAGTGGGAAAGCAGCCCCTCAGCACATGCAGGGGTCTCCTAAAGGATGGGGGAGCTCAGATTCAGGGTGGTGGGAGGCCCCCCACCAGGGCCTGTCCCACCCTAGTCCCAGTTCTGCCTCTTCTCAGGCCACTGCCGTCTGGGGAAGTGCTGAGCATCTGAGCTGGGCCCTGCTCATCAGAGAGCCCCCAAACAGTCCTTCCTCCGTGGGGCGAGGAAGGTGAGACCTTGGGGCTCGGCCTCTGGTGCTGTGGCCTGGGGTCTCTGGGCTGAAGAACTAACACATGCAATGCGCTTCCATTTGCCTGTGTGTACCACCGCGATGAGCGTGGCAGGGGTTGGCAACCACTAACCAGCACCTCATTCTTTATTCATTCCACAAACGCCAACATGGTTGTGTGCCAGGGCCCATGCTTTGTATGGGTGACATAAGAACAGAACAGCCAACACCAGTAAGAGAACCATATCTATATTAAGGGACTTGTGTATGGAAATAAAAAATTCATTATTTGTGTTTTAGTTCATAATAAACTCATTAAAAACATTCATTTAATTTGCTTTGAGTTTGGGGTATTTTTGTTTTGTTCCTTTGGAGACAGGGTCTTGTTATGTATCCTGGAGACTAGCTTCCAACTTGAAATGATCCTCCTGCCTCAGCCTCCTGTGTACTGAGGCATCACCATGCCCACCCTTATTAAAGTTATTAAACAAAAACCTCATTTTCCTTAAGCCTTACAGTTACCATCGGAAATCATTATTATCTAAAAATAATAACTTTTAAAATTTAAATTTTAAAATAATCATTTTTAAGACACATTGACTAATAATTTGAGTATGAAATTCATTTCCACATTCTTTGGTTGATGTCCAATTAAATTACTCAGCTCACAGGTCTATTTCATTTTTCCCCCCAGAGTGAAGGTAAACTTGGGGAACACCACCCTTCTGGATCAAAAAATATGGAACTCATTTGTTATTTCTTCAAAACAAGGGGACTCAAAAAGTCATTTCAGGGGCTGGGGAGATAGCTCAGTAGAATAAGTGCTTGCCTGGTAAGTGCAAGGGCCTGAGTTCAATACCCGGTTCCACCAAAAAAAAAAAAAGTCATTACAAGGACAAGCCAGATAGCTCAGCAGATTGAAGATCCTGCTTAGGCAGAGTGCACAGCCAGGGCTTGATCCCCCACTAACGTGCCAGCCCACCCCTGGGGCACGCTAAAAACACTGAGTGCATGGTAGCATATGCCTGTAATCCCAGTGCTTGGGAGGCTGAAAATAGGAGAATCATTATGAGTCTGATCTATGTAGTGAGACCCTGTGGACCTTATTTAACCACTTAGCAGTCCAATTAATTAAATAGTGACAAAAATTGCATATTTTTCATTAATTTTTATAAGGTAATATAGAAAATATAAAAACAATTTTATCAAATGTATTAAGTAATTTTTCTGTGTATGCTATATATTTTTAAATATATTTAGTACAGGGTCTCACTACACAGATCTGACTCAGTGACTCCCATTTTCAGCCTCCCAAGCGCTGTGATTTCCAGTCTCAATCGCCTGCAGGGAACCCCCGGGGCAGGGCCGCAAGGCACACCAACAATGGAATCCTGGTCCTGCATCTGCCTAAGCAGGTGCTTTAATCCACTGAGCTATCTGACTGGCCCTGTATTTTTCAATTACTTGGTCTAGGAGCTGGGGAGATGGCTCAGTGGAATAAGCGCTTCCCTGGCAAGCACAAGGGCCTGAGTTCAATCCCTGGTTCCGCTGAAATAAATAAATAAGAAATAAAGTTACTTGATCTATTACACTTAATCTAAATTGTAACTTTTTTTTTTTTTTTTTTTTTTTGGCTTTTTGAGACAGGGTCTCACTATGCAGTTCAGGCTGGCCTTAAGCTCACTTTGTAGCTCAGGCTGGTCTCGAACTCACAGCAATCCTCCTGCCTCAGCCTCCTGAGTGCTGGGATTACAGGCATGTGCCACCACGCCCAGCTCTAAATTGTAGTAACTTTTTGATCACCTTTGTTTTGAAGAAATAACAAATGAGTTCCATATTTTTTGACCCAGAAGCTTCATAAATGTTTTATGGTAATAGTGTTTCCTCAATTTTTGATTCAGGATAGCTTGTTAGATATTGGTCAATGCAGTCAACACCACCCAGAGAATTATAATCACTGACCACTGGAATTATTTTAATTTCATTTCTTCTTTTAAATGCTATCATTCCTGTATTATGAACAGTTCTGGGAACTGGGGATATAGCTCAGAGGTATAAACAACTATCTGGGGGCCGGGGAGATGGCTCAGTAAAATAAGCGCTTCCCTGGAAGCGCAAGGGCCTGAGTTCAATCCCCGGTTCCACAAAAAAAAAAAAAAAAAAACAACTATCTGGCAAGTACAAGGTCATGTGTTCAATACCCAGTACTGGGGAAAAAAAAAGTTTTGTATTATAAGGAGACATCTTCTTTGTCTTTCTCTTTTACAACATAGACTTTGATCTGCTAACATTTCTCCTCTTTTCAGCTTTTTCTTCCACAGATCTTTTGTTACTTCCTATTCAGTCTCAGTGTCTGAAATGTGTCCATTTTGTAATGTAAAAGAATATGACTGAGGGGCCAGGGAGATGGCTCAATGAATAAGCGCTTCCCTGGCAAGCCACAAGGGCCTTAGTTCAATTCCCAGTTCTGCAAAAAAAAAAAAAAAAAAAAAAAAGACTGAGTTCTGGAGAAATACAAAACTTGTGTCTAATGTACTTACAATAAGAGTTTTTGTCTTTTTTTTTAAAGAGTTTTTTTTTAGGGGCCAGAGAGATGGCTCAGTACAATGAGCACTTCCCTGGCCAGCACAAGGACTTGTCAGAATAAACTGTTAAGTAATTATCCAGGGATTCTTCTGCTTTAGTCTTCTGAATATCCCTGAGATACTTATGATGGCTTCATAGATCTAATCAATTGAATTCCCCTAGATATCTCAAACAAATATAATCTACCCCAGTTTCTCGATTCTTTTATTTTATTTATTTATTTTTGTGGAACCAGGGATTGAACTCAGGCCCTTGTGCTTGCCAGGGAAGCGCTTATTCCACTGAGCCATCTCCCCGGATCCTGATTCTTTTATTTTATTTTGGTACCGGGGATTGAATTCAGGACCCTGCGTCTGCCAGGCAGGCACTTATTCTACTGAGCTATCTCCCTGGCCCCATTTTCTTGATTCTTTTAATGGAGAGGGGCATTGATTCAACGAGCAACATCATGAACACTTAAGGGCTCTTGGAAACGGATAAGTCAGATATTTAGTTTATCAGATTATGCAATTCTTTCAAATATTTGATATTGGGGATCAAACTGAACCTTGAGCTTGCCAGGCAGGTGCTGAGCTATCTCCCTGGCCCCTTTCAAACATTTTAAAAGTCAGGTCTTAAAATTGTATCAGGTTGGTGCTACTAAATCACTTCATTGTTTCCTGTCACAACTGTGGATGCAGAAGCCCAGCTACTCCTGAGGAAGGTCCAGAATGGAGACTGCAATTGGGATCCTCCTAAATTCTCAACTCTTGACTAGGAGAAGCCTGGCCAGCCCCAATACTAGTCTCTGAGTCTGTGGGTTCTGAGATCAACCCTTCCACACCCACAGCTCTTCTTATATCCAAGAAAGTTTTTACCATGGACGCTCCGGCTAAAGGGGGCTGATTGGGTTTGGCATGCCTAAGAGATGCACTGCTCTACCCAGGAGGCACACGGCTCATTTTCCCATAGCCTGACTTACATACACCACAGTTTACTCCTCACATCTGTAGGAGAGTATAATCTTGCCTGAATGTACTACAATGAAGTACAGACTTCACACACAGCTTCAAGAACCCCACAGAGCTGCTGGGATATGCAACAACACATCAGCTCAATAGGACAGAGGAGTTCTTGGGCATTCTGTTTTCCTAGGAGGAGCAAGTAGTACTTTTTAAAAATATATAGGGGCCCGGTTAGATGGCTCAGTGGAATAAGCGCTGCCCTGGCAAGCGCAGGGGCCTGAGTTCAATCCCTGGTTCTGCCAAAAAAAAAGAAAAAAAAAAACTCACTTTCTTCACTTTCACTTAAAAAATATATAAGGAGGGGGCTGGGGAGATGGCTCAGAGGAATAAGTACTTCCCTGGCAAGTGCAAGGTCTGAGTTCAATCCCCAGTTCTGAAAAAAAAAAAAAAAAAAAAAAAAAAAAAAAAAAAAAAAAAAAAAAAAAAAAAAAAAAAAAAAAAAAAAAAAAAAAAAAAAAAAAAAAAAAAAAAAAAAAAAAAAAAAAAAAAAAAAAAAAAAAAAAAAAAAAAAAATATATATATATATATATATATATATATATATATATATATGGAAAGAAAAAAGAAAACCAATATAAGCAAAGAAAAAACCGAATTTTCAAATTCCATCAACATTTGTTTAATTCACCACAATACATTTGGTGTAGTAACTGACACTGTCTTAAAAGTATAAGGTCTAAATTATCCTCAAAATTATAAATCAAAATTCTAATTTTCACAAGTTTCAGATACACTTGTTGATTCATACATTCTTCAAATAAAGGATGTAAGGAAAGGTACTTGGCCTTTCCAAAAGAGAGGGACACTGTAACACTAAGCTATATCCCCAGCTGAACTAGGGACCTTGCACTTGCCAAGCAGGTACTTATGCCACTGGGCTATCTCCCTGGCCCACACTAGAAAAGTTTTTATTTATTTATTTATTTTAGGGAAGGGTTTACAGGGTGTTCAGGGTCTCACTACTAGATCCGGACTCGTAGGGATCCACCTTTTTACAGCCTGCCAAGAGCTGGGATTACAAGTGTGTGCCACCACGCCGTTTCAACTGCTGTCTCAGCGTGCCCCAGGGGACTGAAACCCCGGCTCCTGCACCTCCTTGCAGGCGCTTTAATCCGCTGAGCTATTTGGCTGGACCTAGAAAAGCTCTGATAAAAATTTCTTTATTGTATGTCAGTGCAGTGGACTGAAACCACAGGGGCTCTTCCACGGAGCTACAGCCCCAGTTCTTTTATTTTAAGACAGTGCCACCACACAGCCTCTATGTCCCAAATTTGGATAAAGTGCCATTTCCCCCTACACTGGGTTATCAGGCTCTCACCCTCATCTGTCATTTACACTGGACTGTAATACCAATGCTGCACAATGATACCGAACTTTGTCTCTGAACAGTGATCTCTTTTCCTATTGATGAAAGAGCTAGAATACCAATTACTCAGAAGGGCGAGGCAGCAGAACCCCTACACCAGCCTAAATAATTTAAGAAGACTCTTCCTCAAAAAAAAAAAAAAAAAAAAAAAGTTGATGCAGCTCAGTGATAGAGCGTCTGCAGCTCCAGGGCCTGGGCTCAATCCTCAGTAATGCGGGGGAGGGTGAAAATCTGCAAAGACTTTCAACCTCTTACCTAAGAGCCCGAAGGCAAAGCACTTTGTTTTTGTTGTTCTTTTTTT
>PVKA01008102.1:24848-45450 GCA_004027165.1 Ctenomys sociabilis | reverse complement strand
TATATTTGATACCAGGGATTGAACTCAGTACCTTGTGCTTGCCAGGCAGGTGCTTATGCCACTGATCTATCTCCCTGGCCCTAGGATTCGTTATAATAAAGCCCCATAGAACACCAAGAAAGGATGTAGTTAATCCTAGCCAGGGGGGAGATACCTCCCACCTCTGTCCCTACTGGACCATTTGGTGCCAGGGTCAGCTCCAGTTTCACCCCCAGCTCTCCCTTCCTTAGAACAAGTGTGGAGGTAAGAGGCTGCCCCCATGAGAGCCTGCACTGGCCTCCAGGAGCCTCATACACCCCTGGAAAGTATGTAAGTGGGAGGGATTTTCCTCAGTGTCCTCAGGAGTTCTTAGCCCCCAGAGACATGTTGGGGACTTCTGAGCCTCCCAGAATGAGGGGCACATGTATCATGGGAGTATGCTCCCATGGAGAATGTGGGTCTCTCCACATTACTCAAGTTGGTCTTTGATTCAAGAGGATTAAGGAACTCTATCTTGCTTGACCTGTGAGACAGGCTGCCCTCCACAAAGGGAGCCATGGGTTCTGATGGGGCTCTTTCCCATGTTGGGAGGCAAGCTTCAGGACACCTGAGTGCTCTCCATCTCCTTCCCTGCCCACTTCTGTGGCATTGGCCTTTAGTGCCTGACTGGCCACTCCTGCAACTGTGGGGGACAGCAGGTTCTGGAGTCCATCCCTGCCCTGGGATTCCTTCCCCCACTGTCCCCCTTTCTTGCCTTAGCCCCTGTGCATCCTTCTATCTCAACAACAGGCTCTTTATCCACAAGCCTCTAGAGACCTTCAGCAGCTCTGCTAAGCCCCCCAGTTTCGGCAGCAAGGGTTTGGGTAGGCACAGCTGAACTGAGGTAGAAGTGTGTATGGGAGGGTAGTTTTCTAGGCCGTTGCCAAGGTGATGCCACCTGAGTTGGGCCCAGGCACCTGTTGCCTGGGGAACTGTGCAGGCGGGGCCCCTCCCCTGGGAGCCACCTGGGCCACAAGGCTGAGCCAGGAGACAGATCAGGTTCCAGAGAGTGCTGGGGCGGGGGCGGGGGCAGGAGCAGTCGATACTGGGGGGGGGGCACACATTTGCATCATTAAATGGGGCAAGGGGATGGCAAAGGCCATAGAAGGGTCAGTCTCAGGCTGAGCCCTCTGTCAGCCTGATCTATATCCGGCCAGTCACAATCCCCCCACACCCCATCTTGTCTTCAGTCTTCCCAGTCTTTTGTCCCTGAATTCCCACATGCAATGATGTTTATCCTCCCTTGGTCCCACCTGCTGTCAGTACCACCCACCATTGAACCCCCATCCATGCTTTCCTACAACCCCCCTCCTTGCTGTGGCCCAATCCTGGACTTCTGCTGCTTGCTCTGCTCCTCCCCTACCTTGGCCTTAAAACCCCGCCTGCAGCAGCAACTTGCAGAGGCCCCAGGTGACACCGCAGAAGCTTCACTGCTCAGAGGTTTCACTGCAGCGCCAGCCAGAAAGGAACAAGTCTCTCTACTCTCTGCCAGTCTGGAGGAACCTTTTGAGCTGGGCCCAGATGTGACTGCAGGGTATTCAAAGGATGACAGCCTCCCACCAGACTCAAGTCACTCAGCTGAGCAGGACCAAGAGACAAGTTTGTGGTGAGTGAGCAGCAGACACCCACCTGAGAGGCTCATATTTGTGAAGACTATTGTGGTCAGAAGACAACAGAGGTGCTGGGGAGATAGCTCAGTAGAATAGGTTGCCTGGAAAGCACAGGGTCTTGAGTTCAATCCCCAGTACCACAGAAACATAAATAGATAGAAAAAAACGAATACCCACCCTTCCTCATAGGCACCGAAAACCCCTCCCACACATCTGACCCCAATCTACCTGCCGGGGGCTGAGAAGACTGAATCAACATGGCATCAACTGGCCTTGAACTCCTGGGCATGACCCTGGCTGTGTTGGGCTGGCTGGGCACCCTCGTATCCTGTGCGCTGCCTCTGTGGAAGGTGACTGCTTTCATTGGCAACAGCATCGTGGTGGCCCAAGTGGTGTGGGAAGGGTTATGGATGTCTTGTGTGGTGCAGAGCACTGGCCAGATGCAATGCAAGGTGTACGACTCTCTGCTGGCACTGCCCCAGGACCTGCAGGCTGCCCGAGCCCTCTGTGTTGTAGCTCTCCTGCTGGCCCTGCTTGGCCTGCTGGTGGCCATCACAGGTGCCCAGTGCACCACATGTGTGGAGGACGAAGGTGCCAAGGCCCGCATTGTGCTCACCGCAGGGGTCCTCCTCCTCCTCTCAGGCATCCTGGTGCTCATCCCAGTCTGCTGGACAGCCCATGGCATCATCCAGGACTTCTATAATCCACTGGTTGCTGAGGCCCTCAAGCGGGAGCTGGGGGCCTCCCTCTACCTGGGCTGGGCAGCAGCGGCACTACTCATGCTGGGTGGGGGGCTCCTCTGCTGCACATGCCCTCCACCCCAGGTTGAGCGCCCCCGTGGCCCCAGGCTGGGCTATTCCATCCCCTCCCGCTCTGGTGCATCTGGGCTGGACAAGAGGGACTATGTATGAAGCATAGGACTTTTCAGAAGCCAACATCTGGGCTTTCGCTTCTACTTTTGTCTTTTACCACCATCCCACTCCTGGGAAATCCATTCTTAGATAACCTGGCTCTAGGATTAGTCTCAGCTAATCTGGATATGAGCCAAGCTCAATGGTCCCCTCCCCATGGAACCAGGGCCAAAGCCTCTATACTTTCCTCTGTAATTACTCTTCTGTTGTCCAGGACATGGACCTTCCCCTGCCCCAGGAACCTGGAGTGCACCAAGAACTGTAGTTCCTTGTCTCCAAAATAAGGAGTCAAACCTGTCCTGGAGCTGTTCCATTCTGGCCCAGCCAATACTTGTATCTAAGACACTTGGGGTCAGGCCTTTTTGAAGCAGCCAGCACACATTCCCTACTTTCTGTGATCAGAATAAAGAGAATTTGTAATTGGGCTTCCTCTCTGAGTTTTGTTTTGAGTCAAGATTTCCTTATACAGCTCAAGATGGCCTTAAACTCATTATGTAGCTTTGGCTAGCCTACAACTCCCAGTGATCTTCCTGCCTCTGTCTCCAGAGTACTGAGATTACAGGTGCACACTACTGTGCCCAGCTGGGCCTTCTGTTCCATACTGAAGATCCCTGAGCAGCCAGGCCAACACCTGGTTTAGATCCTGCCCTGGGGTAACCTCATTTGGCCATGGGGTCTGAGCCAGGAGGGAACAGGGACGAGGGAGGAAGATGGACTTGCACATACATTCTCTTCTAGCCAGACTGGGCACCGATCAGCTCCTAGCAACAGCAAAGACATATTAACAAAACATATTTTATTATGTGAGCAGAGCATAGGCAGAAGCAAGCAAGGCTGGAGGTGCTCATGGGGGTTTACAGCACAGCTGGGGCCTGATGTGAGGAGGGTGGGTACATGGTGGCTGGATACAGGACCCAGAGGTTAGAAGTCAGGGGATGGACAGTTTGCTGGTAACTCAATCATCAGCCCTTCCAGGAATGGGTCTGACTGACCCCACCCCCAGCAGCAGCAGCAACCCTTGGTATAAGGTCATCTTGTGGTCACAAAGACCAGAACAGCAGCAGCCTTTGCACTGGTTCCACAGCTCCAGTTTGGATTCCAAGATGGCTCTGCTATGAATAAAAAAAATATCCAGAAGCTTAAAGCATTACCTCTTTGGCTCCATCATCCAAAGATGAAAAATGAAAATATCAGAGCCCAGGTGGGACTGGGTCATCTTGGTTTCATTATCAAATGGATTTAAAAGACACCCCCTCCCCCATAAAAACAGTAAAAAACAAAAGGTAAGCACCAACCCCAAAGCTGTCAAGTGTCACTATCTCAGCTTAGGTGACTCCAACTCAGGGGCCAAGACCAGGGGAACCCTCAGCCCACACCTGCATCAAACGTAATTCTTGGTGGGGTACTCAGAGGGCCCCCGAGAGGGGGAATGTGGGGCAGATGTTGTGTAGCGGGCCATGTAATGGCTGGAGCTCTGAGACCCTCCAGAGGGGCAGGTGTAGCACAGCAGCCCCCCACCCAGGAGCAAAAGGCCTGAGGCAGCCCAGCCCAGGTAGAGGGAGGCCCCCAGCTCCCGCTTTTGGGCCTCAGCCACTAAGGGATTGTAGAAGTCCTGGATGATGCTGTGGGCTGTCCAACAGACTGGAATCAGCATGAGGATCCCAGAGATGACAAAGACGATCCCAGAGGTGAGCACCAGGCGAGCCTTAGAATCCTTGTCCTCTACACAGGTGGTACATTTGGCCCCGGCAAGGTAGATGAGCAGACCAAGCAGGGCCACAAGCAGGGTGACAACACAGAGGGCTCTTGCAGCTTGCAGGTCCTGGGGCAGTGCCAGCAGAGAGTCGTACACCTTGCACTGCATCTGGCCAGTGCTCTGCACCACACAAGACATCCATAACCCTTCCCACACCACTTGGGCCACCACGATGCTGTTGCCAATAAAAGCAGTCACTTTCCACATGGGCAGGGCACAGGATACCAGGGCTTTCATCCAGCCCAGCAATACCAAGACAAGGCCCAGTATTTGCAGACCAGCAGAAGCCATGGCAAAGTTGATGAGGCTGGATTGAGTGGGAGGACACAAGCAGAAAAACATTACAAAGTGTCTAGGCCCCAGGCCATGAGCTGTGTGACTTCCCACAGACCACCAATAGCATATACTCTAGGAACTGGTCACTATGTTGTGTAATGGGGGTGGCACACACTCCCTGAACCTCATTTTCTCATATGTAAAATAAGCACGGACTGCTTTCCTAGTTATGTGGCAGCCTCTGGCAGATCGCCCTAATTGTTTTAGGTATGAATGACAGGCAAGAGGATAAAGCCAATGCACGTCCATGGCCTTTGCCACTGCCGAGTACATCTTATCATTCAATAAAGTGCAATTTCTACATGCTCTGGCTTTAGCATGTTTCAGGCTCAAATGTCATTCTCAGGGCTGAGGACATAGTTCAGTGGTCAAACACTTGTCTAGCATCTTGAGTCCCCAGTTTCAATCCCCAGCACTGCCACCCCCCAAAACACCTTTTTCCCACGACTCAAGGTCCAAACTCCTTGAACCAATCTGTTGGTATCAGCTGATACTATCCTATCATCATCTTGTGCCCTGAGCCTGGCACTCCACTCTCCCAAAGTTATTTCTCCTGGGGTGGATAGCCAGCCTCACCCCGAAGGGGCAGGAGAGACTGGGGAGAGAGGCAAACAAAAACTCTCTCATCCAGAAGCAATTCTGGGGGCTGGGGAGATGGCTCAGTATAATAAGCACTTGCCTGGAAGTGCAAGGGCCTGAGTTCAATCCCCAATTCTGTCAAAAAAAAAAAAAAAAGCAGTTCTTCCCCAGGACCCCCGGTGACTCCCTGGTCCACACTTCAGCATTCCCCTGGGGGCCCCGCAAGTTTGGGGCCATGTTCCTGTTTTAGACCAAAAGACCACGCTAGGATCCTCTCAGGACACAACCTTCCTAGAAGGAACTAAAATCCCTGGATCAGTCCAGTCCCTCACCACCAGCTTGGTTGCACCTGTCCCTCAAGGCCCACTCTGAATTGGGCCACAGGGATAGGCCCACCCTGCTCAAGGCCTTCTGTGGCTGCCCATGACACCAAGTTCTGCACGCTCAGCTTGTACCTACCTGTAGCTCCTTCCCTAATAGCACAGCCAGACAGCAAGTTTCGATCCCTTTCTCACTTGAGGCTCACTCTAGGGGCTGAGCTCAGAACTTCCACATCGATCCCGTTTGAGGGTGGCCCTGCCCTGGTCTCCTTCCCCTTCCACAACCTGAGGGGTCGGCCACACTGGCCGCCCTCCACACGGTCACTTCAGCGGGGGACCTGCCGTTGGGTCCACTCCTTCAGGTGAGGGGGAGGGGAGCCCCGCCCCAGAGAGGCAAGGCGGGTGGGGGAGGGGTGTACAAAGTTTTGGAGTCTTTGTCCTGTAAGAAGTAGGGGAGGGGCATTTAAGACTTCAGGAGCTGTCCCCGACCACCTCCCAGGTTCAGTGTGGCCCCCTGCCTAGCTCGACTCAGTAGGCTGCCTCCAGAGCGCCATGCGCCTCCACCCAGGCAGCCACGATCCCTGCAATCCCGCCCTGCAAAGGGCTCTCTTGACTCCCCGCACCAATCCACACACTTGCTCGAGACTCACCTGAGAGAGGGACCAAGGAGATTCGCCGGCCGAGTGAAGGAGAGGGGTGGAGGCGGGGGTCTTAAAGGCGAGCTGACGTCACTGTTCCACCTCCCTGGGGAGGGGCAGAGACCCCAGCCCGACCACACGGGCGCGCGCATTCCTGCTTCCTCGGGGGCAGTGGGGGCGCTCGCGACGGCGAATGCTGCACCTGTCACGCGCTGGGCTGCGCGCACCTCGGCCGGGGACGTCGCGACCGCCACTTACTAGCTGTGAGACCTCGGGAATTGACTCAGTCTTCAGAAACCTCAATTTTCTCTCTCTCTCTCTCTTTCTTTCTGTGGTATCGGGGATTGAGCTCAGGACTTTGCACTTGCCAGGCAAGCGCATTTCTGCTTCGTCGGAATATTCTACTGAGCCATTTTCCCAGCCCCCAGGAGCCTCAATTTTATACTCCACAAAATAACAATAAACCTGATTTATTTATTTAATAAACCTGAATTTTAGTATGTACTTCCTAAGGTACAAATTAAAGAGCACGTTATTTTTCTGATGTTGCTGCTGCACCCCCAGATCCCTTAAGAAACCTGTAATTGAGCTGGGAATAGTGGTGCACGCCTGTAATCCCAGCACTTGGGAGGTTGAGGCAAGATTGCCTGAGTTCTTAGTCAGCCCTAGTACAACATAGGGAATTCAAGGCCAGCCTGGAATACATAGCAAGACCTTGTCTCAAACTAAACCCAACCCAATCCAACCCAACCCTACACACACACACACACACACACACACACACACTCCTGAGAACAAACAAAACAAAATCCTGCAGTTAGCCCTTGCGTAGTAGCACACGCTTATAATTTCAGAACTCGAGAGGCTGAGGCAGGAGGATCAGAATTCGAGCCCAGCCTGGGCAATGTAGTGATTTAGCAAGACCCTGTCCCCTAAAAAAGAAAGAAAGAAAGAAAGAAAGAAAGAAAGAAAGAAAGAAAGAAAGAAAGAAAGAAAGAAGAAAAAGAAAGAAAAGGGGCCGTTGGAGATGGCTCAGTAGAATAAGCGCTTGTCTGGCGAGCGCAAGGGAGGGACTGAGTTCAATCCCCGGTTCCACCAAAAGAAAAGACTGGGACACAGCTCAGCGCAAAGGCCCTGAGGTTTATTCCTCAGTATCAGAAAAAGAAAAGAAACAAAAGAGAAACCTGCAGTTATCTCTACAGTAGTTGCTCTGTATCGGCCTCTCCTATTCCACATTCCCCGAACTTCAGTCGGGCGAGGCAGGTCCAGGTCCAAGCTCCTGCAGTCAGCAAAAGCTCCCGCGCTGACCTCGTATTGGTTCAGAGCGCCGACGTAGCGGGCCCTTCGGGGCGGGGTGAACGGGCCCGCTGCGGTGAGGGCTCCGCCCCGGAAGGCGGGGGCGGGGGCGGGGGCGGAGCCGGGGCCCGGGGTGCGGGCCATTGAGCCGGGGCAGCAGACTGCGGCCGCCGCGGGACGCGCACCATGGCTCTGGGCAGGTTGCGCTGGCTGCTGAGGCTCCTCGTGCTGGGGCTTGTGCTGGCGCTGCCGCGCACCGCCGCTGGGGAGCAGGCGCCAGGTACTTGGGGCTCGGGGGGTACTGGGTCAGGGATATGACCCAGGACCTGGTGGATGGACGTGGGTTATGGGGTCCGGTGTGTCCGGACGTGGAGCTTCCCGCTACGGAAGATCTCTACCCACTCCGGGTTTCACTTGCAGTGGGGACTTTTACTTTTTTTGCTCAGTCGGGGTGTAAAGGGCTGCTGCCCACACGCCCATAGCGGTAACTGAGAGAGAAAGTAAGTTTGGGGCAGGATGTTTGGTTTGGTGAGGGGGCACGCCCCCCGTCTGATCTTTACTGGGTCTGCTCACCCCAATGACAGAAGAGTGGGGGTCCCGAGAGTATGGGGGTCTGTGCCCTTTCTACCAGTGGGGTGCCCCCTGCCATCCGGTGACTTCAGTGCCCAGCTATGCCGAGGGGAGGGATCGGGGTCGGGCTGGGTGCCCAGGAGTGAGTCACACGCCGGCGGCGCGGGGGTTGTGGGGACCTGAGCCCCCCCCCACCAAAGTTCTGCGATACCCTACCCCCCACCCGTACTGCCGTGTCCGGGTCAGGCCGTGCGGTCACCTGTGAGGAATGCGGGGGGGGGGGGAGGAGGGCGCCGGTGACTCACGTTATTCGATCCGGCAGACCCTGACCTCAGCCCCCAGAATAGCAATGCCCTTCCCCCAGTGTCTGACCCAAGGCCCCCTCCCCAGGCACCGTCCCCTGCTCTCGCGGCAGCTCGTGGAGCGTGGACCTGGACAAGTGCATGGACTGCGCGTCGTGCCCAGCGCGACCGCACAGTGACTTCTGCCTAGGATGTGAGTGAGCAACGGGTCGGTAGAGAATGGACCCTAGAGGAGGGCAGAGTTGCTGGGATGCAGAGAACAGTAGATGATTTCGGATGTGGGGAACTAATCAAAAGGAAAGGAGAGTGGGTTTGGGTTCAAGGCTAAGGGGTGAAAAAAAAAAAGGCTAAGGGGTGGAGTTGGACCTGAGAGGATCGAGATCTGACTTGAGTCCCATCCCTAGGTGCTTTGACCCCGCCTGCCCCTTTCCATCTGCTTTGGCCCATCCTTGGGGGTGCCTTGAGCCTGGCCCTGGTGTTGGCGCTGGTTTCTGGCTTCCTGGTCTGGAGACGTTGCCGAAGGAGAGAGAAGTTTACCAGTCAGTGTGTCATTCCCACCCTTCCACCCTCTCATCACTCCACATTTCCCCTGCTCATGACATCTCCCACATCTCTCTTGCAGCCCCCATAGAGGAGACTGGTGGAGAAGGGTGTCCAGGAGTGGCACTGATCCAGTGACTGACTGCCCCCACCAGCTGGGGCCTCACCCACCCATGGTTCATTCATTCTTCTGGAGCCAGCCCCTGCTTCCCAGAGAGCCAGAGCCAGAGCCAGGCCTCCTCCAGCCACAAGGGGGAAGAGAGTTGTGAATCACCTCTGAGCTAAGCCCAGGGTTCAGGGTAGGCTTCCAAGGTGTCCCGTTGCCCTGTCTGGCTCCAGGACAGAAAACAAGCCTCAAGCCACTCACAGTAAGAAACTGCAGCATTTGCACAAAGGGGTCTCCCTGTCCCCTGATGTCTTGGAGACTAGGCTGACTCAAGGGCCAGACAAAACACTAGGCCCCACCCACTCAGATGGACTGAAATTGGGGGGGCAGGGGTCAGCCTGGGGCAATTAGGGACCTGTTCTTAACACTAGAGGGCTGGCCCTCTAGGAGGGCTGGCCCTAAGATACAGACCTCCCCCACCCCCAAAGAGGGGTAGGAGATATTTATTTCGGGGAGAAAGATTGGAAGGGAGAATTTATTAATAAAGAATCTTTAACTTTAAATGGCTTGGAGTATGGGATGATCCTGTCTGACTCCACAGAGCTGGAAGGAGGGAGTGAGTCAGTCGCCTGCTGCGGGGGTGGGGGTGAGGCTCTGACTCACACATTCTCAATGCCTGCAACCCAGCCTGCCAGGACCTGGCCAGCCCTGACCATTTTCCAGGGAAGATCTTGAAAAACCTTAACATCCAGCACCCCACCCTCCTCAAAGGCCCAATGTTTCAGACAGGGTCTTCCTATGTAGCCTTCAACTGCTAGGCAAGCTCTTCACTTTTGGAAAGAACATTTCCCTTCCCATGCTGCTTTCCTCCTATCTCAAGAGTCCACTGAGCTCAGTGTCCTCCTCTGTTAGGGGAAGGTCCTGGTGCTCAGGTGCCTGAGGATTAGCAAGGAGCCTGTCCCTTCGAACAGACTGTCAGTCTTTATTTATTTTTATTTTTTTCCTTTTGTCTTTTTGAGACAGGATTTTGTTTTGTTGGTGCCAGGGAATCAAACTCAGGACCCTCCACTTGCCAGGCAGATGCTGTACCGATACACTATATCCCTGACTCTGAGTCAGAGTATCATCATGCAGGCTCAGGCTGGCCTTGAACTCACATAGTAGCCCAGGCTGTCCTCAAATTTGCAGGAATCCTCCTGCCTCAGTCTCCCCAGTGCTGGGATTATTGGCATGTGTACCACTATGCCCAGCTGAGGTTGTTAAGTCTTGTAGCAGGCAAGAAGGCAGGGAGAATCATTGTCCACTAATGTTCAGAGCTTGATTATGACCCCAACTGGGGTTGCAGCTATGAGGGGGCTGGGGAGTATCCCCTAGCCTCAGCAGCCGGAGGGCTTCTGGGATCAGGCTTCCAGGGTATCGCCAGACAAGCAACTCTGAGCAGGGGCTCCTGGAAAAGGAAAGGACAGTCAAGGCATGGATGGGGCTGAAACTGGCCTGGCAGAATCACCTTCCACAAGGTCCAGGTTTCAGGGAGCCAAGATAGGAAGCAGCACAGGAATTAGTGAGAAGTTTAAAAAGGCACATATGGCCTGGGATATAGTTAAGTGGCACAGCACCTGTCTGGCAAGCTCCTGGTCCTGAGTTTGAGTCCCAATTACAAAATATAAGAGGGCTGGGGAGTGGAATAAACGCAAGGGCCGGAGTTCAATCCCTGGTTTCGCAAAAAAAAAAAAAAAAAAAAAAAAAGGTAGAATAGCATGATGAGGCAGGGCATGAGTGGTTCTGAGGAGCAGGTATCCTCTAGGAGGTCTAATCAGTGGAAGTTGCCTACCTGAGTGGGGGCAGGGCAGGGGGGAAAGTTATGGGGGTGCTGCAGTAGGGGTGGTCATTATGTAGGCTGAGTCGGGAGAAGTGGGTGGCCATGTTCTCCTCAGACAGGAACTGCTTGTGCAAGAGCTCCCTGGGGAGAAATAGTAAGAAGGATATTGAGAGAGGAGACTGCCCGATGGGATCCAGAGGTGACATCCAGTCGGGAGCCCCCCCCCCCCCCCAACTCACTGCTCCTCCTCCAAGTACCGCTTGGTGCTTATGGGCACAGCTCCATAGAGAGGGGAGCTGGAAAAAGAGCCAGGAGTACCCAACCTTCTTGGTTCCTCCCGAGGATCTACCCTCCTGAGCCCGCAGGTCTGCGAGGAGCCCCCAC
This sequence comes from Ctenomys sociabilis, assembly GCA_004027165.1. NCBI lineage: Eukaryota > Metazoa > Chordata > Mammalia > Rodentia > Ctenomyidae > Ctenomys > Ctenomys sociabilis. Next base: position 34,265 of record PVKA01008102.1, on the reverse strand, counting down.
CTCATTCCTAACTCAACGCTTAAGCCATTCCCATATGGCTATCTAACAGCTCAGAAGTCTTGACCAACTAGCCCCCAGGCTTAACCCTGTTTCAGCTCAAACGCAAGCTCCACAGTTCACCTCTTTGGGTGTTATCCTGCAGATCAGCCCTGGTGTTTCCAGCTAAAGCTCTTGCGCCCCTAAGTGCCCCCAAACGTACCTGGTGTTCAGGTCCCGCGTTACCCCCGAGGTGGCCCGCAAAGCGAGACCTGGGGAGGCTCGCTCCAGGGGCTGCTGCAAGATCATTGAAGTTCAGGTCCCGCGGACAGAAAGGTGGGATCCAGGAAACAGGGTCGGAGACTCAGGGGCGTGGTCCAAGTGCGAGGGGAGTGGCCTCACGCTGCGATGGGCTTCTGCGCAGGTGCGGAAGAAGAGCAAAGCGCGGCTCAAAGGCGGGTCTACTTGGCGGAGTGGGGGTTGGGAATCTGGCGTAGCAGGAAAGCACTAGCGCCAGTCCTGAAGTGCTCGGGGGTTCGCTCGCTCTCCTTGGTCCTTGAGAAGCCTGGCGGCACAAGACGACCACCTTGGCCGAATCCGCCGGCAAAATCGAGGTACTAGTCACGACGAGGAGCAGCTCTCGGGCACGTCCGACGTCGGGGAGGCTGCGTTGCGCGGGCGCACTCTGGGACTTGTAGTTCCTGAGATGGAACGCGCCACGCCTCTCGCGGTGCCTCTGGGTCAGGTGAGCCGACCTGCGCGTCGTGTTTTCTGGGGTTTGCAGTCCATTTGGCTTCGAGGAATGACTTGGAAGCCCTGGAGTGTGGAAGAGATCAGTGAGACACTGACTCTGTAGGGGGCGGTGAAGAGGAAGAATAGTCTTAGCCTAAGTGAAAGTAGCATGTAGAGGCTAGAAGACAGTATTAGGGCCGGCGAGATAGCGCAGGGACGGGGAATCTCCGCACGCACGGCAGCGCTGGCCCCGTCCTTGGGTACACCGAGATGTCCACTGAAACCCAGCATGGGGGCTCATGCCTGTAATCCTGGTGTAAGCAGGAGGATCGCTGTGAGTTTGAGGCCAGCTCAGGCGACAAAGTGAGTTCAAGTCCAACCTGAACTACATAGTGTGTTCTTGTCTCAAAAAAAGATAAGAGAAAGGGCTGGGGAGATAGCTCAGTAAAATAAGCACTTGCCTGGCAGGCGCAAGGGCCTGAGTTCAATCCCCGGTCCTGCCAAGAAAAAAAAAAAAAAAAAAAAGTGAGAGAGAGAATTGAATTTAGGTGTGGTACATTGCTGTAATCCCAGCAATCCAGAGACTAAGGAGAGATGATCAATAAGAGTTTGAGGCTCACCCTGTCTGAAAAATAAGTAAAAGGCATAAATAAATTAAAATTAATGCAATAATTGTACAGGAGGCTTCTTTTTTATTCCAATACTGGGGATTGAATTTAGATCCTTCACACTGAGCTACATTCCCCAGCCCTTTTATTTAATATGTTGAGACAGGATGTAGATAAATCCGTAAAATCTGAGGAAAGGGCTTAATTTGTAATCCTTCTCCCTCAGCTCCCCAGGGTACTGGAATTATAGACGTGTGTCCCATGCCCTGCAAAAGCCACTTTTTGAGCATTTTTCTGTGAGAGCCCTAGACAAGGCTCCTTGTATGAACTTTATACATTAGCTTGTGCATTAGCTCATTTAATTATGACAGGATCTCCTGTGAATGCCATTTGACTATTGAAGAAACTGGTAGAAGAGGTTTGATGTTTGCTTTGCACTTCCTAGGTATCACAATCCAATTCTCCTTCTCCTTCTCCTCCTTCTTCTTCCCCTCCTTCTCCTTCTCCTCCTCCTCTTCCTCTTCCTTCTTCTTCTTCTTCCCCTCCTTCTTCTCCTTCTTTTTTTTTTTTTTTTTGGTGGAACGTAGTATTGAACTCAGGCGCTTATTCTATAGGCCAGCCTGAACTGCATAGCAAGACCCTGTCTCAAAATGACAAAAAAAAAAGGGGGAGGGGGCTGAGAAGTCTGGGCATCAGAGGCTTGGTTGTGACTGGGGAGGCAGGGAGGACAGAGGCTTCATCCAATCCCTTCCTACAGGCTGAGGTGTTTCAGGCCCTGCAGCGGCTGCACATGACCATCTTCTCCCAGAGTGTCTCACCCTGTGGGAAGTTTCTGGCAGCTGGCAACAACTATGGGCAGATTGCCATCTTCAGGTACCCTTGCCACTGCTCTCCACCATCTTGAGCCCTGGCATTTGGCCCTCCTGAGTCTGATGCCACCTCTTCTGACCCCTGGTCCCTCCTTCCTCTCCTCTTCAGCTTGTCTGCTGCTTTGAGTTCAGAGGCCAAAGAGGAAAGCAAGAAGCCTGTGGTGACCTTCCAAGGTGGGTGTAGCTGTTGACTATGCCTTAGGGGACTCTAGGGTAGGTGAGGTGGCAGGGTGGCCTTGCTCAAGTTCTGCATTTCCCTTTAGCCCATGATGGGCCCGTCTACAGCATGGTCTCCACCGATCGACACCTGCTTAGTGCTGGGGATGGGGAGGTGAAGGCCTGGCTTTGGGCGGAGATCCTGAAGAAGGTAAGAAATCTGGAGCCTGGGAAAGGGCTGTGCTGCCTCACCCAGAGGGTCACCCAGTGTTTTCTTTTGTAAAGGGTTGTAAGGAAATGTGGCGCCGCCAGCCCCCATACAGGTAAGCCAGCCCCCATTACAGATAATCAGGCCGTGAAAGCCATATTGGGTGAGTGCACTACCTCGCTGACAATGACTTGCCCTTCTTCCCCCAGGACCAGCCTGGAGGTGCCTGAGATCAATGCCTTGCTGCTTGTTCCCAAGGTCTAAGCTCTTTACTAGTTCTTGGCTTAGCCTTCAACCCTTACCTATTCCCTGTCCTGCTTTGACCTGACTTCCAGCCCCACCCTGCTTCCTCTGCAGGAGAATTCCCTCATCCTGGCTGGGGGAGACTGTCAGCTACACACTATGGACCTAGAAACTGGGTCCTTCACGGTGAGCAGAGCCCTGGAACTGGGGCAGAGTGCTAGGGTAGGCATTCTTCCTGGGTCTCTTCCTCACTCTGTCCCTCTCCCTACAGCGGGCTCTCCGGGGCCACACAGACTATATCCATTGCCTGGCACTTCGAGAACGGAGTCCTGAGGTGCTATCAGGCGGTGAAGATGGGGCTGTGCGGCTTTGGGGTAAGGGGGTGATTGCCTGGAGGGCAGAATAGTGGGAGAGAAGTGGGGTCAGTAGTGGGGACCTCATGGTTCTTTCCCAACAGACCTCCGCACAGCAAAGGAGGCACAGACAATTGAGGTTTATAAGCATGAGGTAAGGGGATACCCACATACCTGTTCTCTTCCCCACCTGGTCTCTATCTTCACCTCTCCCCTTTTTTTTCCTCAAAGGAGTGCGCCAGACCACACAATGGGCGCTGGATCGGATGCTTGGCCACTGATTCAGACTGGATGGTGAGCTGCAGAGGGCACTGGGAGACTGGGGGAGAGTATTGTTGCCAGCCCTGTCAGCTGAAGACTTCATGGCTCACAGTGGCTGGGAACCCTGTACCCTTCTGCTCAGGTCTGTGGAGGGGGCCCAGCCCTCACCCTCTGGCACCTGCGATCCTCCACACCAACTACCGTCTTCCCTATGCGAGCACCACAGAAGCATGTCACCTTCTACCAGGACTTGGTGAGGCCCTCCGCCTCCTTCTGTCACCCTTCCCTGGAACCCTCCAGCCCTGAGCCCACAGTATCCCCCTTGTCCTCCACAGATTCTGTCAGCTGGACAGGGCCATTGCATTAACCACTGGCAGCTGAGTGGGGAGCTCAAGGCCCAGGTGCCTGGCTCCTCCCCAGGGCTGCTCAGCCTCAGCCTCAACCAGCAGCCAGCAGCCCCTGAGTGCAAGGTGGGCCTAGCAAGGGGCTCTGGGGGTCCCAGGGGTCTAGGAAACGTGGGCAGGTCAGTCATGGCTTTCCTGCCCCCAGGTCCTGACTGCTGCAGGAAACAGCTGCCGGGTGGATGTCTTCACCAACCTGGGCTACCGTGCCTTCTCCCTGTCCTTCTGATACCTGGCCAGCAGTCCATCCAATTCTGACCAACTCCCATTTAGAGTCTCTTTTATTTTTATTTTGTTATAAAGTTTCAAGTTTTTTGCGCTTGTGTTTTCTTCCCAAGAATGGATACCAAAAGTCTACTTAGTGATTTGTAGTGATTTATATATTACTCTGTTCAATTTTGATACATAAATATTCATCCCATTTCCTGCCCTGGAGCTCCCTGGAACAGGGGGCTAGAGAAGACAGACCCATTCAGATGCAGAGAAATAGCTCCGCCCTGCCACCGACCCAGCCCCTAGCTCCCAAAGCTGGCCTCTCCTGGAATAGCTCCTGGCTTTGGGGCCCGGGGAGAAGAGCACTGGTCCTGCGTGGAAATCCAGACCCTGTAGTGTAGTTCCATTAACCATTAGAGGAAAGTAAGTGCCACCGTGAGGAAGGATGTCCCCTTGGCCGGCTGTCAGGTCCTTCGGAAGAGGTTACTGAGGAAGCCGCCGGCTGGACCGGGGCCCAGACGCAGCGAAAAGCGAGTGGAGGCACGACGTGGGCCTGACGCTGCTGCGTTCAGCTCCTTTTGGCGCTGTGAGCGCAGCTGCTGCCCAATCACCACCTGCATGTCGTCCTGCGGGAGGCGGGGTCGGGGATGTGTCGCGGTCCTGGGTGCCCTGATCCCCCCCACCGCCACCCCTCCCCGCCCCCAAGCCGGCCCTGCGCCTCACCTGCCATGCCTCCAACTCCTGCGTTAGCGCCACCTTCTGGCGGATAGTGCGCAGCAGCTCGCGAGACAGGGAGTCCCGCTCCAGAGCGACCCGGCCCAGCTCCAGGGACAGCTCCAGGGCCCTGCGGGCAGGAAGGGCGGGTAATAACCTAAGGACGCATAAGACTCTGTGGATCGGGGTAGCTTACACTGGACTAAGGACGTCGGAGGTTTCCCGGCTTGGGAAGTGGAATAGTTATATCACAGATGGGAAAGTCCAGGGAAGTACCCTGGAAAATAGCAGTCTCACTTGTTCACGGCTTCATCTCGGTCCGAGAGTGCGCTGCTCAGAGTCTCCTCGGGGTCTTCTTGTGCCCGTAGCTCCTTCTGTCTTTGCAGCTCCTCCCGAAGGGTCTGCAGCTCTGCTTGGTGCAGGGCAATCTATGGGCAAGAAAGGGGGTAGCAAGTGGGCCCTTGGACCTTCTATGCAGGCCTGGCTCTGGCTTTCACGGCTCTCACCGCCCTCCCTTGACCACCCTCCCCTGCCTGCTCCACAAACACTGTACACCATGGCCCTGTTCTGTTCTGAATCCTAATGCAGGGTAGTGGGGTAGACTTGATCAAGGTAGGAGGGTTATAGGAGCATTGTTGGGAGTGGAAAGGGGGGGGGTTAAGTCAGGAAGTCTTCCTGAGTCTTACCTTCAGACACACACTGGAGACTGAACCAGTACCTTTTTTTTTTTTTTTTTAAATGTATTTTATACAGGTTCTCATTACACAGCTCGAACTTGTAGTGATCCTCCTGTTTTCAGCCTCCCAGTGCTGGGATTACAGGCACGCGCCACTATGCCCCAACTCGATAGCCAACTGGGCGCGCCCAGGGGGTAGTAGGGCCAGCATAGCATGCATGCCTGGGATCTAACCCCAGTCCCTCCACTTGCCTAAGTAGGTGCTTAGTCAGCTGAGCTATTTTGCAGGCTCTGAACATTCCCGGGTCTTTTATTTATTTATTTATTTATTTATTTATTTATTTATTTATTTATTTATTTATTTATTTATGAGATAAGGTCTCCTCCACCCCCAACCGGAGATTGAACTCAGGCCCTTGCACATGCCAAGGAAGGGCTTCCACTGAGCCATCTCCCTGGTCCAAGACGGGGTCTTGTTATATAAGATTACAAACTGGGTTTGAACTCCTACTAATCTTCCTGCCCCGCCTTTCAGAGTCTTATAGCAACACTGCAAGTTCATTGAGATGATGGGTAATACAGGTATAGAGAAAATGAGGCTTATACGACAAAAGCTGGGAAGCGAGGATGGGAAAGAACAGGATAGCTGGTGAAGCGCAGCACCCAGCCTCTTCCCCACCTCATCCTGCAGCCTGGCTACTTCTGTCTCTTTCTCCTCCAGGATCTCCGCTGGATTTAGCGGTGCTCGCTTCTTCGGGGGCTCCAAGCTATCCACCTGGGGTGCAGGCTGTAGGCTGGAAGCCTCTTGGGTCTCCTGGGGCAGGGTGGTCTGTGGACCAAAGGATCGGTCAAAGCTATGTGGATTTTCCTGGTAAGAGGAAGAGAGGTGGACTTTGCCTTTTGGCTAAGATCAAGTGATAAGGAGTGGAATTCCACTGCGGTTGCTGATGGCACAGGTGGGGAGCCAGAATGCTCACCTGGGCGTCTCCAGCTGCATTTGCATCCTGCTCCTGCTCTCGGTCACTATCCAGGCTGTGGGCGAGCTCTGATTGCAGCGAGGCGCTGGACACATTGACTTCCTGGAGGCGTGATTCCTCCTCTAGCTCCGAGACTCGCCGCTGCAGCCTCCGTAGTGCGCTCAGAGCCTCACCAGCCTCAAAGCGCGCGCGTTCCAGCTGCAGGGAGTTGAGCCAAGGCACAGAAGGTTAGCCCTGTGGGCAGGCACCTGTATCCCATGACAGGCCTCCCGCTTCCCTGGGCGCCTGCGTGCCAGCACCCCAGCGCCCCAACTCCCACGCACGCCTGGATTGCAGGGCCACCTTGGGCCAGTGCACTTCTGGGCTTTATAGTTTCCTTACCTATAAAGCAGGGCACGCCAGGCATCAATGCCCCCCAGCCACACCCCATCAAGATCACCACACAAGGTGCGTCCTTTTTCCTGTTCAGCTACCTTTTAGCTCCACTAATTGCTGGGATCCCACATTTATTGATCCTTTTTTCTGAACCTCATAACTTCACCACTGCCATTACCACCCCATCTCACAGATAGGGAAACTGGCCACCCAACAATAGTAAGGAACGGACATTGGGATAAAAAGCCAGGCAATCTGATCTCAGAGAGCAAACTTTTAAGATCTCAAACATTAGACTTGCTCCCTTTTCTTTCCCTTTCTCTATCTCTACTGCCCCAGACAGGGTCCAAGCCAGGCATTTCCTGTTTGAACTCCAGCCTTAGCCCTCTCCCCCCATCTCTCAGCTCTGATTCATTCTAAAAGTGCACCTCTCCTGTTCAACAGCCTTCTGGGACTCCCATTTTCCCTCGAGCTAATGCCCATACTCCCTGGCACAGCTTCCAGGCTCCCAGTGATCCAGTTCTGCCCAAACCTCCCAGAAATCCCCAAGGCCCTTGCCAAGGCCTGGACTGATTGCCTACTCCCTCCAGCCCTAGGTCACCTCCAGGCTGTGCTCCCTTCTCTCTCTCTTCAGCAGCAGCAGCTCCTCATGGGTGGTCTGCAGCCTGCCCTGGCCCTTGTTCATCTCCTCATGCAGGCCTCGAATCTGAGCCTCAAGGTCATGCCGGCGACTCTGCAGCATCTGGTTCTGGGACAAGGACATAGAACTTGGGGGTGCAGGCAGCCCCAGGTGCCCCAGGCCTAGCTCTTCTACCTGAGACCAGCCCAACCCAAAATCCCCACCCTGAAGACACACCTCCCCCTGCAGACTCTCCAGCTGTGTTCTCAGCTCTGCTCCAGCCAGGGCCTGAGCCTGGCACTGGGCCCGAAGTGAATCCAGTTCTCTCTGAAGCTCCTGCTCAGTCTGAGACGCCTGGGTAGGGGGCATAGGGAGTGGGATTCCCAGTTAACTTTAGCCTCAACATACAACCAAGGCACCTACCCCCAGGGAAGAACAGATGTCCTGGCAGTCCCCACCTCTCCCAAGACCATGGCCACCTACCTACCTGGGCCAGCTGTTGGCTGAGCCTGAGATTCTGTTCACTGAGCTCGCCAAGGGCCCGAGCCCGCTCTCGCCCGCTGTCCTGTTGCTCTGAGAGCTGTTCCCCCAGCTGGGCCCGCAGAGCTGCCACGTCACCCTCCAGCTCCACAGCCCTGGCCTCCCACTCCGCACCCCGGGCTGCTAGGCCCCGGCGAAGCTCATGGTTCTCCTGCTGCAGCCGCTGTGGGGGACCATGCAGTCAGAGACAGCATGTATAATGGGAATTGGGGGTGGGGTAGACATGAAAGCAGGAGAAGAGCACAGGGCAGCAGAGGGAGGACACCCAAGGATCAGAGAGAAGGCTACAGACAGGCAGTTGAGGGGAGGATCAGGCTTGGCAGGAGGCTGGCAGTGGGCAGGCAGCATAAGGAAGGCCTCCTGATACCCACTCACCTCTACCTGCTGCCTGGACTCCTGGACCCGAGGTCGCAAGCGCCGTTTCTGGCGCCTGAGTCTGGCAGAGTTTAAGCCACGGCCCATGGCTTCACTCCTACACCTGTGGTGTCTGAGGGGCTCTGCAGACTGAGCCTCTGCCCAGCCCCTCTCCCAGTTCCCTCTAATTAGCCCTGGCCAGTCTCATCAGAGCTCCACCCTCGGCCTTCCCCAAACCTGCTTGACCAGTGGCAGGATGCGAGCTTGGCACACTCAGGTGCTCATCTTAGGGAGGAAGCCAAGTCAGGGGCCACTGTTTCTAGGCCCCCAAAACACAAAGGGTCCAGGGCAGGTGACAACCATAGATGGTACAATTATAGTACTGTATTAAGTAATCCTGACAAGAGCAACACTTGCAGTATTTTATTTAATCCACCAGAGGGAGAAATACTAATGTTCTCAGATGAAAGCATGGGCTCAGACAGGTTCAATGCCTTCTTGCCCACAATAAATTTCCTGCTCTCCAATAAATTAGTGGAGCAGGAAATCCAGCCCTGGGAGCCAAGCTCTTAAGCTAATGTGGCCCTGGGATTAAGCTGGCAGATTTGAGGTCTGATTATCCTGGCTGAAGCTCAGTTCTGTTGCCATGTGGCCTGGGCAAGTCCCTTTAATATCTCCAAGTCCCATGAGGGATATTTTAAATATCAATCACCTTGAAAAAGCCAGGAAGAGTCACTAACCAACCCCATGCAGGAAAAACCCTTGTTCTGTATTCATGTCTTCTTGCTACGTGACTTACTTCCCCATTTGGTCCTGGTTTAATCAATTTTACCTGAGCAATTATGCTTGTAATCTTATTGGTTGACCACAGTTTTACCCCACCTCATGCCTACCTAGCAAGTTCCCATTTTTCTCCACTTTGGACTCACCTCATATCATGGATTTGCTCTATAAAAATCACTAGAAAAGACAGGTTTCTGGGCAGCCCATGCAGGTCCCCTTTTGTCTTTTTCTTGGATGGAAGATTTCTTTCCCCCTACAAATATATTTTATTCTTTTTTTTTTTTTTTTTTTTTTTTTTTTTTTTTTTTTTTTTTTTTTTTTTTTTTTTTTTTTTTTTTTTTTTTTTTTTTTTTTTTTTT
>PVKA01008102.1:12875-24748 GCA_004027165.1 Ctenomys sociabilis | reverse complement strand
ATATCTCCAAGTCTCATCCTTCACTCTTTCCAATACTTCCTGAGCTCCTTCTGTTCTGGCATCTGTTATGGTTAAGCAAGGCCATGAAGTCCACTGTCTTAGCAGCTTGGAGTCCACAGGATCATGGCAAAATTACATGCTTGAACCCAGTAATTCCAGAGGGACACTGAGGGTTGTAAAGAAACCTGAGAAAGTGATAACTGAGGATAAGAGAAAGGGGGTGGGCATCCCCTGTAGAGCAGTGGATGTTGGGATTGACTCCTGCAGGGCAGGAAGGAGACAACCAGGAAGAGGGGCCCCTTAAAGAACAGCAGCACAAAGGCCCTGTGGGTACAAGTTTGAGTCAACTTGGGGACTTTTAGGCTGTTTCAGTTTCATCCTAAGTGCAATAGGGAGTTGTGAGGAGGTTGTGGGCTAAGAGTAAAATGATCTCATGGTCACTGGCTACCCCCCTGGGGTTAGACTCCAGGAGGTAGGAGGGGATACCAGGCAGACAGAAGTGGGGCTGTTCTCAAGATGAAGGCTGCAAAGACCACCAGAAGCAGGTAAATTAGGTGATGGTTTGTTTGTGGTATCAGAGATTGAGCTCAGGACCTTGCCCTTGCCAGGCAGAGGCTTATACTGCTGAGCTATCTCCCTGGCCCTTTGTTTTGATTTTTTTTTTCTTTTTTTGTTTTGATTTTGAGACAGGGTGTAGCTCAGGCCGGCCTGGAACTCACTATACAGCTACTGCTGGTCTTGAAGGTGTGAATCCTCCTGCCTCAGCCTCCAGAGTACACCATCATGCCTGGCTAAGCAGGTCAATTTGGAACTGGGCTTAGAGGGTTCAACAGGAGGAGACTGCTCATGTATAGGGAATTAATTGCCACTGTGGTGAGACACGCAGTAGGTAGTCTGGGTGGGACATCATAGGGCAGTTTATTATCCAGATCAATTCTGAGCAGAGATTTGGTCTGATCACAGTGTGCATCAGGGTGTCTAGGGTCCAGGCATGAGCCCTGGCATTGAGAGTAGGGCTGACTACAAGCTGGGCAGAGGGAAGAACCCTTTCTACTTTGCAGAGTTGAGCAAGAGTGAACCAAGATGAGGCATAGAGAGCACTTAGCCAGGTGTAGAGGGAGTGGCTCCTAGGACCTGCTAATTGGGAGTCACACTATGCTGTTGAGGAGCCAGGCCACAGATCCAGAGGCCTAGCATAGAGTCACACAGTCAAGCACAGATCTGAACCTAGACCTTGACTTGTCCTTAAGTGTGTGTGTGCGTGTGTGTGTGTGTGTGTGTGTGTGTGTGTGTGTGTGTGTACATGCACGAGTGCACCAAAGATCAAATGCAAAGCCCTGGCACATATTAGACAAGTTCCCTACCATTGAGCTACAGGTGCAGCCCAGACATCTTATTTCTAAGCAATGAGCCACACTGGGCGAGGGGAATGATGCTTAATTGCAAGCTATTCCAGAGGCATCCCCTGCCCACCTGTCTGCCCTCTCCATGTCTTGTTTCCCTTCCCTGGTCACCCCAACCCTCCTGCCCTCCTCCAGCCCCAGTGGCCAGCTCACTTCCTCACGCTCAGTGTGCTGGGAGCTCAGGGTCTCCAGCTGCCGGCGAAGCTCCTCGTTGCGCTCCAGAAGCATTTTGCCAAGTTCTGCAGCCAGCAACAAGTCCTTTTCCTTCTGCTGTAGCTGCAGGGCAAGGTCCTCTGGCTCCTCAGGCACGGGGCTGACTCCCAGGAAGGAATCCCTCCGCTCCAGCACAAAGGGAAAGAAGCCTTCATCGCCACTGGGGGAGGTACCCCCAGAGAGCAGCCCCGTAGGGAAACTAGGCCCTTTCGGGGAGCTCATGGCACCTACAGCATCTGTGGGTACAGGTGGAAATAGGCTGAGTGCTTGTCCTTTGGTGGCCCACACCTGGTCATCCCAGTCCTGTAGCCAGGCCTTCCTAGGACAAAGGGGTTAATGATCTGTGTTTTGGCCACTCAACTCCGTTAATGTCCGCAGGATAAACTGAGGCAGGAAGCAGAAGGAAATGAGACACCTTGCTTCCGCTTCTGCCCCTAGGACATTTGGCCCATACTCTGGGACCACAGTGAGAGCCTTGGAGGTCCCTACACGGTCCTACCCCCTTTTCTGAGCTCAACCCTTTTGTTCCCAGTCTCTCATCAACCCGGTATTGATTGCCAGAACCCAGGCTGCTATGGACCTGGCACTCAAGGATAACTCCAGATCCTTCTCCCAAAATATGGGGTACTCCCCTTTGGGAACTTAGGTGTCCCCACCCTTTGCCCCCAAGAACATAACTTCTTTCAGCATCCCAGATCCCCTGTTCTCTTTCTAGTTTTCCAGGAGTTTTGAACCCCATACTTGAAGGTCGCACTCCTAGTGTCCACTCCTGGATTCCCAGCCCCATCCTCTCATGTTTAAGACTCGCCAGCCAGGACTCAGAAGCTGTCACCTGTGGACCCTCGTTTCCCAGGGCCCTGGCTGCAGGCCCAGGCAGGGCGAGGTAGCAGGTTGTGCCGGCTGGCGCACGGCCGCCACAGCTGCGAGTTTCTGTTTACTTCCCGGCCCGCCCCTGGGACAGGAGCCCTGGGTCCCCAGGGCCGCGCAGGGCCGAGGGTGCTGGGGGTACGGTGCTCCACAGAAGGCCTGGCACGCGGGCACTTTGGCCTTGCCCCCCCAGGGGGTCCCCGTCACCGGCCCACGCGGGAGCGCGCGCACCTGTCCTGCCCCTCCCCGCGCAGGGGCCGCGGCCGGGCGGAGCGCGCAGAGCAGGTGTGTCGCGGGGGTCCCAGCGCCGCCGCCCTTGAGCTCAGCCAGGGGTCTTCTGAACCCAGGCAGCAGAAGCCTTCCTTCCTATTCTGTCCTGTCCTGCGCTGTCCTGTCCTGTCCTTGTCGTGGCTGCCCCGCGGTGCCAGAGTCCGGCCCGACCCAGCTAACCCTCTCCCCCCCACTGACAGCCCGGCCCAGAGCAAGAGGGCCAGGCCCTGTTGCTCCCAGGCGCTCACCCGCCGCCCGCCTGGCTGCCTCCGAAGTCCCGCGGTCCCAGTCCCCTCTTCCGGAGGCGGCGCCAGGTGTTCGGGCCGCACAGGTGAGGGGGCGGTGCCGCGGGAGGGGCCCGGGCGCCTCCTGGTGGCCCGAGTGGCCGGGCGGGGTCAAAGGCAAGTCGCCTCCACCTTCTCAGAAGTACTAATCCATCCTTGCTGTTGGAACTGACTGCTTTAATTGAGCATCTACTGTGTGTGATCCTACGCTGAGATAGATACAAGCTGATTTTCTTTTCCTTCAAAGCTGCCCTGTGGATTTTTTTCTTTGCGTTTTTAGGGATTGAACCCTAACGTGTCACACTGAGCTACATTCGTTTGTGATTCATACTGAATATATATTGTGGGAAGTTGGCACATGTATACAGTATATCGCACTTTAACCCATTTACTTCCCTCCCCCCTCCTGTTTCCCATTTTTAAAAGGTCCACTTCTCTATCCTATTCTCTGTCTTGTATTTTGCTCTTTAAGTTATTTACACTTTGGGTTTCTCATATAAGAGAAACCACATGGCATTTAGCTTTCTGGTTTAATTCACTTACCCCAGCAATTTTTTTTAAGGTTTTATTTATTTTGTTTTACATTTTGATATTTCCAGACTGGGTCTTGTTATGTAGTTCAGGCTGGCCTTTAACTCAGTGTAGCCCTAAAATGGTTCCTCATTTTTAGTCATCCTCCTCTCAGCCTCCTAAGTACTGGGATTAGCGGAAGACTTCATCACACTACAAAAACTGGTTTTTGGGTTTTTTTTTTCCCCCGGAACCAGGGATTGAACTCAGGCCTTTGCACCTGCCACGGAAGTGCTTATTCTACTGAGCCATCTCCCCAGCCCCAAAAATAGTCTTCTAAATGTATGTATTTAGTACAGGATCTCACTACACAACTCAGACTTGTACTGACCCTCCTGTTTTCGGTCTCCCCCGCACTAAGATTATAGGCCTGTGCCACCATACCCAGACTCAGTGCGCTTGTGGGCAGGGCCTGGTGGCATATGGTGCCAGGAATCAAACCCCAGCTATGAAATTATTTATTTGTTTGTTTGTTTGTTTATTTATTTTTGCAGTACCAGGAATTGAACTCAGGACACTGCGCTTGCCAGGAAAGCACTTATTCTACTGAGCTATCTCCCTGGGTCCCATATTTTTTTATTTTACAAAAATGGTCTCTCTCAGTTGCTGAATTGCCCAGTTCCACTCGAACTTGTGAATCACTTTCCTTGCCCTCTAAGAGTTCTGGGATTACAGGTATATACCACCATTCCTGCCTTGGGATAGGAAATTATTAATAATAAAAACAACCAACCTCCCATGCTATGCCCTTTGCTAAATCAGCTCTTCCAGGCACATAACTTGTTTACTTTCATGGCATTCCAATGAAGCAGAGATTACTAATACTCCATCTCCTACATGAGTGAGCTGAGCTCAGCAAGGTCACCTACCTTGCTTTGGGTCCTGTGGACAGAACTTGACTGTGGACAGCACAAATATGATCCTAGGGACACATTCATTCCCAACTGACATGCTTCTGAGATTTATACTGAAGTCCAGACAGCTAAGGGGACTTTCTGCTAGCAGAAAGTAGGGGGTACCAGTGCTTTGCAAGGGGAACTAGAGACTATCAGAGCTGCACTGTTGAGCAAGGCTGGAAGCACTCCAGCTTCCCCGAGACTCCTTGGCAAACATAAATTTAGGGGGCCCTCTGAGTGCTGGAGTCACCCAGGGTTTGTCACACCACACTCAACCCATGCACCCTGACCTCCTCGCACCAGACAGATGATGGCTGCTTTTCCGCCTGCTCCCTCCTCCCTCCGAGCGCCGCTCCGGCTGCACCGCGCTCGCTCGCTCTGAGCTCCGGGCTCCTGCTAAGCTTGCGCGGCCGCCACCTCCCTCAGCCACCATCATGATTTTCTACGGGGACCTCATCAGCCACGATGAGATGTTCTCGGACATTTACAAGATCCGGGAGATCGCGGACGGGCTGTACCTGGAGGTGGAGGGCAAGATGGTCAGTAGAACAGAGGGTAACATTGACGACTCGCTCATTGGTGGCAATGTCTCTGCTGAAGGTCCAGAGGGCGAAGGCACCGAAAGCACAGTAGTCACTGGTGTAGATATTGTAATGAACCATTACCTGCAGGAAACCAGCTTCACAAAAGAGGCCTACAAGAAGTATATCAAAGATTATATGAAATCAATCAAAGGCAAACTTGAAGAACAAAGACCAGAAAGAGTAAAGCCATTTATGACGGGGGCTGCAGAGCAAATCAAGCACATCCTTGCTAATTAAAAAAACCTATCAGTTCTTTATTGGTGCAAACATGAATCCAGATGGCATGGTTGCTCTCCTGGACTAACGTGAGGATGGTGTGACCCCATTTATGATTTTCTTTAAGGATGGTTTAGAAATGGAAAAATGTTAATGGATTCGATGGTAACCTTGGATCTATCACTTGTCATAACTGGCTGCTGCTTGTCATCTACACAACACCAGGATTTTACACAAATGGGACTGATGTCATCTTGAACACTTTGTTTATTTTGACCGTGATTTATTTGGAGTGGAGGCATTGTTTTTTAGGGGAAAAAAACAAGTCATGTAGGTTGTCTTAAAATAAAGTGCATTTAAACTCAAAAAAAAAAAAAAAAAAAAAAAAAGATGATGGCCAAGACCTTGCTCCCAAGAAGCTCACAGTCTATCTAGCACACGGGAAGGGGCACAGACCTGCAATCCAGGGACAAACCCTATGAAATAATAAAGCAGAGGAGCTTGGTTTATGGGTGTTGACATCATGTGGCTTCAATCCAGATCCCAGTTGGGCCTCTTACAGATATGTGTGCCTATGCTATTCAGCTAATTAATCTCTGCAGCCCTCCTTCTCCTCACTTGTAGAATGGGGTTGTTAACATTTCTTAGCTTCTAGAAGTATCAAGATTAATGAGGGAAAATAATATGCTTGGTCTTGGCTGGTCAAAAAAGTGACTCAGCCACACATTACATTTTTTTTTATTTCCTGGGGCATCCCTAGGAGGTCACACTATTCATAAGGGGGAAAAAAACAGTTCAGAGATTTATGTGTCTGCGGGCACATGCACTCTCCATTCCACCTGGCTTGACTGCCAGCCTGAGACTCTTTGTACATTTGAATCTGGTCCCCAGGCTTCTCTGGAACCAGGAGTCCTGGCCTCCTGCCTCCCTGTTTGACCTGAGCATAAGGGAAGCCCTGAAGAGGCTGGTATATGTCCAGATAAGGAGGGAATGCAGCCAGCCACAATGGCACAGCCCTGGACCACCCCACAACTTAAAGGCTTACGAGAATTGATGTTTGTGCTGAGGATGAAATCCAGGCCTCACACAGACCATGCAAGTGCTCTACCACTGTGCTGCACAACAGTAGTCTCTGTCTCTGTCTTTCTTTCTCTCAGATTGGACAGGGTCTACTGGGTAGTTCTTGCTGCAGGGATTTCAGAAAATGCAGGTAAATAGTAACTGGGGTTGAAGTCCATGGAAGGCTTCTCCCCACTGCACCTGCTATCTGAGCTGGCTGTCTGGATCATCAGCAGATGTGGAGAGGATTTGATATCACCTGTCAGTGAGGGGAGGAGCAAAAATCTGTGGTCATTTTTGTCCATCACAGAGCCTAGTTGCTTCCGGTTTACTCAACATCACCAAACTGGTTTCCCAAGAGCAGGTTTTCATTAGCTTCCTATAACAAGGAGTCTGACTCCATTTTTGATGTCTGATTGCCGGCAGCTTTAAAGCTTTGTCTATCCCTCGTCCCCTTTGTTCACATCTGGACAAGCAAGATCTCTCTGGGTCTGCTTCTCTTCACTCCTCCCCCAAGAGGGAAGGGGATTTAAATTTGGGAAGCCTTGGCTGCTGGCCACTTTGGAGGAATCTTCACCCTAGCTTCATCTCCTCGTAATAAAAGCCCTTTATTACTCAGGCTATTCTCTCTCTCTCTCTCTCTCTCTGTGTGTGTCTCTCTCTCCCTCTCTGTCTCTCTCTCTCTCTTTGGTGGAACCAGGGATTGAACACAAATCCCTGCACTTGCCAGGCAAGTGCTTATTCCTCTGAGCCATCTCCCCAGCCCAGGCTATTCTCTTTCTGTTTTATATTTTGCAGTTCTGGGGATTCAACTCAGAGTCTTCACCACATCTTCACCCCAATTTTTTATTTTTGGTTTTTTGAGACAGGGTCTCACTATATAGTCTAGGTTGGTCTTGAACTCACTATGTAGTCCAGGCTGTCCTCAAAAATAGCAATCCTCCTGCCTCAGCCGCCCAAGTGCTGGGATTACAGGCATATAACACCACATCCAGCTTCTTTCTTTCTTTTCTTTTTTTTTCAGTACCAGGGATTGAACTCAGGATCTTGTGCTTACCAGGAAGGCGCTTATTCTACTGAGCTATCTCCCTGGCCCCTCTTAACTTTCTATTTTGATACAAAATCTCACTAAAGTGCCTGGGCTAGGCTAGAACTTGTGATCTTCCTACTGTAATCTTTCATAGTATTGGAATTACATGTGTGTACCACCATGCCCAGCTCCTCAGGCCATTTTCTTACGAGTAGGGAAGCCTGTCCTGGTCCCCTTGGAAAGCTTATCACTAAACAATCAAATTCTTCCTGCTTTTTTTGAGACAGGGTCTTGTTGTGTAGCCCAAGTTGACGTTAAACTCATGATCTTTCTGCCTCAGCCTCCTGAGAGCTAGGATCACAGGTTTGTGGCTAGCTTCACGTTCTCCTCATGTATGTGGGTCTCATCAGTGCTCAATCGCAACTGAATTCTGGGTAGTGAGTTCATTCCATCATAGGACAATCACAAATTTTCATCTAGGCCACACCTACTAATACTTGGCATCTTCAGATTTTTTAATTTCTCAAATCTGACGGCAAACATAGGACCTGTTATGTATTGAATTGTGTTCCCTCCAAATCCTTTTAGTGGACCAGTGAGATAACTCAGTGGACTAAGCACCTGCTTAGGCACATGCAGGGACCACGGTTTGATCCTCTGCACCACAGGCTGAGCAGCCTCCCCCCGCCACCAGGTGCTCTGAGCCAACCATGGACACCTGCATGGAGGCAAATGCTTATAAACCCAGTGCTGGGGAGGCTGAAAACAGGATCAAGTTTGAGCTGTGTAGTGAGACTGTGTACCAAATACGCTTAAAAAAAAAAATCATAGAGCTGGGGAGATAGCTCAGTAGAATAAGCACTTGCCTGACAAGCACCAGGTCATGAGTTCAATCCCTGATTCTGCCAAAAAAAAAAAAAAAAAAAAAAAAAGAAAGAAAAAGCAAAAACGAAGAAATCATTTTAGTGAAGCTCCTGAGAATGTAACTGTATCTAGACATAAGGCTTATAAATAAATGGCCATTAAACTCAAGTGATGCTGTGCTTCTAAGAAGAGGAAGGAGCAGGAAATTGAGAAGAGAAAGCCAGTCGTGGTCTCCTGAAGCCTAGGAGAGAGACCCAAGGGGAAGCAGACCCTGCAGGCTTGTGGACCTTGGGCTTCCAGGATCCAGGAGTGTGGAAAAATAAATTTCTGTGTGAGCCACCCACTCTATGGAATTTTGTTACAGAAACTCTATCAGAGAAATACAGGCTATCAGTGTTTTAGTCTGCTTATCTTGCTCACTATTTTGTCTAAAATGCAGGTGAAGCTGAAAAAGGTGGAATCTGCCTGTAATCCCTGCACTCTGGGAAACTGAGGCAGAAGGATAAGAATTTGAACCCAGCCTGAGCAATTTACTGAGACGCTGTTTCAAAATTAAAACAATAAATAAATGAATTGAAGATGCAGCTCAGGGAGAAGGCCCTGGGTTCAAATCCAAGTAGGAAGAAAGAAAGAAAAAAGAAAAGACGTAAAAAAAAAGCAAGCAAATAAACAGTTGGTGTTCTTTTGGCATCCCCTACGGGTTGCTCCAGGGATTGAGCGAGTCAGTCGAACTCACATCCTCCCCGCCCCTAAAGGACAGAAGCGGATTCTTCACATCCTTTTTCACCTGCCTATCCCGGTAGCAACCCTGCGCTTCGGGAAGCCAACATCACGGCGTCTTGAGGGGCAGAACTGCGCAGCTATGTGGGTTAGTGTGTGTGTGTGGGATTATCCGGCCATACACAGCTGGCCGGCGGGACCCCGCGGGGAAGGGAAGCGTTCTTCCCAAGCTTCTGCTGACCGGAAATTCCCCGGCGCTCAGACTGCCGGTGGCCTGGGGTCCCGGGGAAAGGTGGCGAAGGGGTGGAGGTGATGTAATGTGGGGGAAGGGAGGAGGTGGCACTTCCCTCGGTTCGCAGGGTCGGAAGAAATGAGCTGGGCGAGGTGGCTCCAGTAATCTCAGCACTCCGGAGGCTGAGGCAGGAGCATCGCCGAGAGTTCGAAGTCAGCCAGGGTTACATAGGACGTCCTGTCTTAAAAAAAAAAAAAAAAAAAAAAAAAAAAAAAAAAAAAGTAGAAGTGAGCACTGCTTCAAAAGTCACGGGCGGAGCTGTCTGGGAACGAGAGTAGCACGGAATCCGGAATAGACACTTGCGGGCAGCGTGCACAGTGGTGGAAGTAAAGTCCCCTGCAACGACCCGGCTTTGAAGTGCTAGGAGGAAGGACCCTGGATCCGGGCAGAAGGCGGGGGCCATGGCCTGGCCCGCCCCCTCGCAGGCTGAACGTTCCGAGATTGGGCCATTGGCCCCGCCGCGCCCTGTCGGCTTAGCGGGTCCGCCCCACCTGGCCCTAGGGTACATGGAAGACTGCACCACGCCCAGGACCCCGGCCAGCCGCTGCCACGGACCCGCGCCCTCTCAACCCTCCTGGGACCCCCGGCCCCACCTGGGCCTTGCTCGCGACTCCCGCCCGCCTGCAGTCCTGGCTGTCGCTGCCCAGCGTCTGTCCCCTCCCTCTAACGCACTCTCTGAGTCCGGGTCCTCGCCTGTCCACCCTTCCTACCCTGCGCCAGGTCCTCCGGCCCTCTCTGGGCCCCTCATCTCCTCCGCAAGTCCCCAGGGCGGCCAGGGTCAAGCCCTTTGCACAAGCCATCGAACACCATGCAGCCGCCGGCACTCGGGCTCCTGGCGCTGCTCCTGCCGCTGCTGCGGTGTCTGGCGCGCGCCTCGGAGCCCTCCGTGCAGGACGTGAGCCTGGGCGTGGTGAGTGGGGGTGCTCGGGCTCCTAGGGTCCTCGGGGAGGCCGGGACAGGGTGGTCAGGCGCCTGGGCTTGTGCGCCCGGCCGAGTGAGCGGGTCGGATTCACATGTTCAAAGACCTACAGAAGATGTCTGGAGACGTCCCTATTGTTGGGTCTGCTGGGAGGTTTTGGCTCCAGATTTGTCGGTTCTGGGAAGGAGCGCGGATAGGGAGCGGGTGGGGGCTCCAAATCAAGATGGACACCCACAAATTCAGCCCTGGGGGGGTAGGGTCTTTAGGAAAGGGGAGCAGGCCAGCATCCGGGGCTGGGGGCTCTGGGCTCCGGATATTGGCAGGGCGGGGCTTCCAGGATGGTGGTGGGAAAGCACAGCTCCACCCTCTACCCTTCTGCTTCATCTGTACCTCGGATGGCCTAGGACTGGCTGACCCGTTATGGCTACCTGCCACCACCTCACCCCGCCCAGGCCCAGCTGCAGAGCCCTGCGAAGCTGCGGGATGCCATTAAAGTCATGCAGAGATTTGCTGGGCTGCCCGAAACAGGTCTCATGGGTAGGTACCCGCCCTGGTTCTGCAGGCCTGCCTGTGTCACCCACCTAACAGGGTTCCAGCCTCTCTAAGCTTCAGCTTGCACCTGAATCACAGGAGCTGTACAATGCTGATCTTAGGTTCCAACCCCACCCTGGAGGCTCTCAGGCATTCTCCTTTCTTTTTTTTTTTTTTTTTTTTTTTTTTTTTGTCTTTTTGAGACAGGGTCTCACTATGCAGTTCAGGCTGGCCTTAAGCTCACTTTGTAGCTCAGGCTGGTCTCGAACTCACAACAATCCTCCTGCCTCAGCCTCCCGAGTGCTAGGATTACAGGCATGCGCCACCACGCCCGGCTTGCATTCTCCTTTCAACTGACCTTTCTCAGGAATCTTGGATACCCAGCCATTTTAGGCCCACCCTTACAGCCGTGGAAAGAGTAGGGAGGAACAAATCCAAAGGCTCCACAGTGAGTATAAGCTTATATACGTGCGGTGAAAGAAGTGTGAAGGTCTTAGGCAAGAGCCTGGCCAAGGGACCTTAAAAAGCATTATATTTTATCGGAGGGTGAAAAGAAACCAAAGAAGGTTTGAAGTCCTGGCTCCCACAGAGCTGATGTGCTAGAGCAAGAGAAACATAAATATGCAGGATGATTTCAGGTCATGTTGTGTATGTATGTATGTGTTTGTTTTGAGGTGCAGGGACTGAACTCACGTCTCCTGCATGCTAGGCAAGCAATTTACTGTTTTTTTTTTTTTTTTTTTTTTTTTTTTTTTTTTTTTTTTTTTTTTTTTTTTTTTTTTTTTTTTTTTTTGGTCTTTTTTGAGACAGGGTCTCACTATGCAGTTCAGGCTGTCCTTAAGCTCACTTTGTAGCTCAGGCTGGTCTCGAACTCACAACAATCCTCCTGCCTCAGCCTCCCGAGTGCTGGGATTACAGGCGTGCGCCACCACGCCCGGCTTGCAATTTACTGTTGAGCAGCATTCCTGGGCTAAGTGCAAAGAGAATAAAAAACTAAGGATAATGGGAAGCTAGTCTGGTTAGGGCAGGGTTTTGTTGTTGTTAATGCAGGGGATCAAACTCTACCTTGTGCTTGTCAGGCAGTTGCATATACCGTTGAACTATCTCTCCAACCCAGGATTTTTGTCTTTTTTTTTTTTTTTTTTTTTTTTTTTT